>JAUTBZ010106647.1:0-16607 GCA_032361785.1 Lepetodrilus galriftensis
ATACGTATATTTTACAAAATGGCGGGTCACTCAAAGTTTGGTGCATTTCATAGCTCCGTAGGTGCGGAATCTTTGTAACACTAATAGAAGCAACAAACCCGAGCTCCGTAGATGCGGAATCTTTGTAAAAACAAATACGATGTAATCCAAGCTCCGTACGGAATCATTGTAAAATGTAAAAATGTGTCGCACCTACGGAGCTTAGAAATGTGAAAAATAATTAATGCTACAAAGGTTAGGCACCTACGGAGCCACATGGCATGTAATAGTGAAATACGTATATTTTACAAAATGGCGGGTCGCTCAAAGTTTGTTACATTTCAGAGCTCCGTAGATGCGGCATCTTTGTAAAAAGCAAATACGACGTAATCCAAGCTCCGTAGGTGCGAAACCAGAAATAATATGTAAAATGTGCACCTACGAAGCTTGAAAAAAGATACATTGGAGCTGCAAAGCTTTGGCATTAAATACGTCAGATTGTGACAAGGAAAAAAAACTTGCTACCTTTACCAAATGTTACACGAACCCATTACGCTGAATTGCAAAGGGCAATTGCTCCTACTTGACAAGCCAATTGTTATGGGAATCCTGAATGTTACCCCAGATAGTTTTTCGGATGGAGGGATGTATGATTCTTTGGCATTGGCTTTTGCGCAAGCCGAAAGAATGCTAGAAGAAGGTGCTACCATTATTGATATTGGTGGGATGTCTTCTCGGCCAGGGGCTGATATCCTTACGGAAAATGAGGAATTAGATCGGGTGCTTCCGGTCATTAAAAAGATTATTGAGCACTATCCAGAAACCATTATTTCTATTGATACCGTTCATGGGCAAGTGGCTGAAGCAGCTATTCAAGCAGGCGCATCGATGATTAATGATATTTCGGCTTGGTCTATTGATTCTTCTTTATTGGACGTGGTGATTAAACATCGTTTGCCTTATGTCTTAATGCACATGCAAGGCAAACCGGATACCATGCAAAAACATCCAGAATATGATGATGTCGCCTTAGAAGTTTTAGATTTTTTGATTGAAAAAATTACGTTTTTGCGGAAGCAAGGATTGGTAGATATAATCGTGGATCCTGGTTTTGGATTCGGTAAGACGCTTACGCAAAATTATGAATTACTCAATAAGCTTTCTGTTTTTAAAATGTTAGAAGCTCCAATTTTGGCAGGTCTTTCGAGAAAATCTATGATTTATAAAGTACTAGATATTGAACCATCAGAAGCATTGGCTGGAACTATCGCATTGAATTGGGTAGCGTTAGAGCAAGGTGCCAAAATACTAAGAGTACATGATGTCAAAGAAGCTGTTGATATTATTAATTTATTTGAGCATGTGCAAGCAACCAAATCAATTTGATGTTTACGGAAAAAGAAATAAGCCAAAAAGCGATCAGCTACTTACGGGAATATTATCGGTATAGAGATAGACATCCTGAGGGTTATTTTGATGCAAAGACAAGTCAAGTTACGGATTCGGGTATTATAGCAGATGGCTTGATCACTTTTAAAAAAGTTGATGGGGAGCTATTTATCTCTACAATTGAAGCGACTTCCGTAAATAAAGAAGAAGAAATAAGGTTTCGGCGACTCAATCGGCTGTTGACCATTGATGCATTGACGGCCGCTTTCTTGTTGACCGCATTTTTACTATTATTTTTGTATTTTGGAAAACAATTAGTTAGTTTTTATGGTGACTATTATGCTTATGGAAGTTTGTTTTTACTAAGCCTTTTTGGTTTCTTTATTGTTTCTTGGTTGGTGTTTTCTAAATTTAGAAGGTATCGTTATATCTATTCGATAGAACAATTTAGGCAATATGATGTGGATGAACAATGGATTGCTTTTGATTCGATTATATTTCCAGATTACGGAAATAAATATCATGATGAATTAAAAAAACAATGTTACAAATGGGGTATAGGTTTGCTTCAAATAAAAGAAGATAGTATCTATCCAGTCATTACACCTTCGAGAGAAGGAGAGTTTGGGCAAAGGAAGAAAGCTGATTTTTTTAAATCGGGGACAATTATTCCCAAGCTTTCGACCAAGAGCTTTGGAAAGCAAATTATGAAATATAAGAAGGGCGCTTTTAATCAGTTCTTCTTGATTGCTTCTGCTATTTTGGTTTTAGTATTTGTTACTTATCGCTTTTATCAGCAATCGCCTTTTAATTATTGGGATGAGGCACGGATGAATCACCAAGCTGAATTAGTTGATGATCATGGTCCAGAAGAATTGAATAGTTGGGTGGAACCAGATTTTATTATGCCCTTTCGGGAAAAAGTCAAGCCATATCTAGCAGGTGGCGCTACTATCTTTGTTCAACAAAAACAGCATCTAAATGGTCATGAACCTAAAGTTTTTGTTTTGACAGAAAATGAGAAAATCAAGCAATACCAACCTAAAACAAATTCTAATTTTTCCTGCAAAGGAATTCCTGGTAGTACTGAGGATGATTTTATTATTCAACTTGGTGCTTACCAAAATAAGAGAAATGCAAAGGAAAGAGTCAAGCTATTAAATGAAGCAGGAATAACGACTGAGATATATGCTTGTGGTTGCTTAGGTTCTAAAGCCCAATTGAATTGTGTCTTATTTGTGCATGCCTATTCATCCCCAGAGAAGGCATTGAAAAAAATGAAATCCTTTGAAATGAATTTAATTAAAAATAAAATTTCTGTAGAAGAGATTTGGTTACGCCCAGTAAAATTACTGTAGGGGCAACCCTAGTGGTTGCCCATACAGCAATTACAAATTCCAAAAACGGAAACTAGATTGTTCAGTCCCATTTTTTAATATTAAATTATACATTGCTTCAGGTAAATCAGAAGCAGGAACCATAATTGTATTTTCACCTTTCTGAACAGTATAAGTTTCTTGGAAAAGCACTTGTCCTAATACATTCACAATGCGCAAGTCGATTGATGCATTTCTATCAGAAGAATAGCTAACAGCAAACTCGTCACTGCTTACTGGGTTTGGATAGATATTCGTAATACCTGTTCTAATGAATTCAATACTAACCACTTTTGAATAACTAAAAGTACCATCCAAATCAACCATCTTCAAGCGATAATAAGAAACACCTTCTTTAGGTTGCGTATCAAAAGAAGTATAAGGTGTTAATCCATTTTGGTTTTTAGACGCAAGTCTGTCTATCTGTTCAAATGAAATACCATCAAAAGAACGTTCCACAATAAAGTGACTAAACTCTTTTTCCGAAAGGGTCTCCCAATCTAAACGTACTGTACTTTGCGCTTTGGTAGCCGTAAAATTTACCAGTTCAAGAGGTAGTGGACCGGCAGCCAAATTACCTATAGAGAAACCAGAAAAACCAGTATTGATAACAGCGGTAAAAGCCGAGTGATTGCCCCATTGATCCAATATCGTTTCAAATGCTTGGGTGTTTGCACTAGTTGCATTAGACATGGCAGTAGGCGTTTTCATTATTTTGAGATTAGCAGCTACATCATTTGCATCTGCCATCCATCCATTAACTTCTGCCTGTGTGTAAAAAAGCTTTATTCTGTAGACACCATTTTCATTATTAGTGGAAGGAGTTATTTTGATAGTTTTGTCAGCAAAATAACTAGTGCCTCCAGAAAGTAGCGTCCCATTAGTTCCAGCTTGATCTATTTCAACAGTAGTACAACCATAATCAAAATTAGTTAGGTTTTCTATTTGTGCAATTAAACTACCATCCGCCGCATAAAAAACGGTCGTAGCATTTGGCCCAAGGTAGGAATTAACAGAAGAAATTGCAGACGCTAAAGGAGATGGTGCAGCCGTTATTTTTACATTGTCAACCATAAAGGGATGAGCGGATGTCCCATCATTGTTCCAACCAAAACCAAAGTCAAAAACGGTATTGTCATAAGACGCAGGGAAATTATAAGTATAATTGCTACAGGCAGCCGCACTAGGAATATTGATGGTATTAAAAGGACCCGACCCTGAAGGGGAACGTTGAAGGATGCTTGCAGCATTTTGGCCAGCAATCTCCGCAATATAATCGAATTCTAACTGGAGGTCAGAATAGCCTGTTGCATCAGCTGGGGAGAATAAGACTGGCCATCCACCATTATTTGGCGCATTAGCACTTTGTCCGCTTCCACAATTTTCATTATTTTGGTTCATGCCAATAGACCAATAATCACCTCCTGAAAATGAACTGAATGTCCAACTTCCTTGCGTACTAAAATCAGTTTGATAAATAATGGGACGACCAGGTGTCGGAAGAAAATCATCATCATTGACAATGGTAATTTTCATGGTATTATTAAAGCCAGTGTTTGCACCAGATAGGGTTAATGTCATTCCTTCATTGGTTGGTTCAGGACTGTCATCATTGTAGACCCGTAAGATCACTGTTGCAGAACTTTGCCCAGGACCAATCGAAGCGGAAGTTTGCATGAGCGCATAATCAACACCAGCCATTGCATTATTATCATCAATAGATGCGACACTCACATTAATAGAAGAATTAGATGCTGCATTATACCGTACAATTTCGATAGGGTAGTCGATATACTTCCGACAATCTGCTGCGGCCGGACCATCCACTCCTTGGGATTCCCGAATAACTAATCCATCTTCTTTAAAATAAACAATATCACTACCAGTATTATCACAACCATCACTAGAAAGCATAATATGCCGATCAGAACCGACCGGTTCTATAGAGGAACGCATTCTAGTTTTTTGATTTGCGGTGTATGTATTCTGAACAGATTGTGGACTATAGGCCATATAGTCTTCAATCAAGTCATCGATATCTGTAGTGAATGGTCCCGAGTTAGCATCTGTGGTGCACGAACTATTTAGCGCGCTAGGTGTCGTTTGGTCAGCGGAACCATCAGAAGGTGGTGTATCACAAATTTTATCTCCGTTAACGGTACAATCTGTATTGCCACAACCACCTTCAAAAGTGTGGTATAAGCCAAAGTAATGACCCATTTCATGGACTAGGACTTTGGCATTGTCGGCACTATTTCCGAAGTGTTTAGCTTCGACTACGATACCATCCACATTTCCTCCTTGTGAACTTGGAAAATAAGCATATCCTGCAGTAGAACACCCAGAAGCCGTACAGATTTCTTTGACAACCCAAATATTAATATACTTATCAGGGTTCCATCGGGAAAGATTTTTTAGTTGAACATCTTGATTATCAGCGTCTAAATTGGTTAGGTTCGTTGCGATACGATCGATTCCATTGGTTGGATTGCCATTCGGATCTCTTTGTGCTAGGCAGAATTGAATCTGAATGTCGACACTTTTACGAAGGTCTTGGTTGTTAATATTATAACCATTTCCAGAAAAAACACCAACATTTGCGAAAGCGTCATTCAAGTACTGAATCTCCGCCTCAATCCTTGCATTTATAATATTTTCATCAGAGCCTATTGGTTGACCCACACCGTGCATGATATGAACGGCAACCGGAATCGTTAGAATATTATCTTCTGCTAAACCCAATTGGGCTTTTTTGAGTGCTTTTTTGTAGATAATTTCTTGAAGTTGACTTTTTTGGAAGTACGCTGGATCTTGCAGTAATTCATTTTGGATATCATCGGAAGGGCAAGAAAAAGGCTGAGTTTGTGCCAATATACTTGAAAATGATAGTAGTACCATTACGATTAGTAATTGTAATCTCATGTCGATTGTTTTGTTGTAAAAAGTAAAAAGTAGCTATGGTAGGGTTATACAAATATAAGAGTTGTTATGGAGAAATTCATAGAAAATAAATGAAATAACCATTTTGAAGATAAAAGTCATAGAATAGGCATAATACGTACTCTTTTTAGGGTATTTTTTAAGGTTTTTTATTATAATATTTGTTGAATTTGGTGCTTTGCTTTTATCTTTGTTCCGAAACCAAACATCCCACCAACCCCGAGTTTCTCAACTACCGAACGGCTTCGGCCAAATTGTTTTTGTCCCTTTAACAACGGGGACATTTCTAACGACAATTATAATCTCATTATAGTGTCCTACCTTAACAACGGGTAGGGCATTTTTTTAGAAAGGATAGCCCACTTGGATATTATATTCAAAATCATCTCCAAGCGATACCTTTCGGAAACCACCTCCATAGTTCAACCAATAATAATCATTTTCATCAGGGTAGGGGTTTCGCATCTTTAAGCCCAAATCCACTCGGAGTACAAAAAAGGAAAGATCCATTCGCAAGCCAAAGCCAGATCCAACCGCTATCTGTTTATAAAAATCTTTGGTGAATTGTCCATTGGGTCTTTGAGGGTCTTTCGCCAAAGTCCAAACATTACCAGCATCCAAGAAAAAGGCGCCTTTGAAAATCCAAAATAAATTGAATCGCCATTCAGAGATCATTTCTAGTTTTATGTCTCCACTTTGATAATATGGTTTATTGTAATTTGGAGCAGAAGCTGTCGGGTCTTTGAATCCGCCTGGACCCAATTCTCGAATAGACCAACCCCGAATAGAGTTGGGTCCACCAGCATAAAATTGTGATACGTAGGGAATGTTTTTTGTATCTGCAATTGGAATAGCTCCACCTATTCGGAACATAGCACCAATTAATTGATCGCTTCCAAATTTTTGCTTAATACTAGATTGCAGATCTAATTTTAAAAATTTAGAATAATCTGTTAAGTTTTTGCCACTACCCAGTCTGAATATTTCATCCTCTTTTTTGAAGACATTGTATATCGCATTCACACCTGCAATTTCTAATCCGGAGACTTCAAAATTACCGCCCCACTGAAAAGAAAATCCTTTATAGTTGGGTAATCCACCAGATAGATAACTGATATCTTTAAAAATAAAACCAGTGAAGAGTTGCTTTTTGTAACTCCTCTTCAAATAAAGAAAATTATTGAGAACCTGAAGATATGCTGGTTTGGGATTTGGATTAAAATAATCTATTCCAATGTTATTGACAATTAATTTGTTGCCACTACGACCGTAATAATTAATACCAATATTTGACTTTAATAATTGTGAGGTAAACCAAGTAGGAATATTAATGAAGGCATAACTGGCCGATACTTTTGATTGTGAATATTTCTTTACATTTGTAAAAAAGTTATCTAACTTATTGTTATTCAGCCATTTACCAAGATTTATGAAAGGAATGGTATTGATGTATTTTGGAAAAAACAAATTACCGGATATGGATACATTTGAAGCATTTTTGTCAGCCTTTTTTAAACTGACATCCAATCCTGCATCCAAATTAATTTGTAATAATTCAGAACCATGAAATATATTTCGGTGCGTAAAATTCATGTTACCACCTATTCCAATGAAAGAACCTGTCTGTCCAGCACTTCCTACATTTGAATTATTAAATTCTAAAAGATATCCAATAGACATTTTATCTTTTGGCGATAGAAACACATTAATGTCAATTTTGGTAGAATCAGAAGGGGTGGTTTGTTGGGCAATATTTACCGAACGGTAAAAATTCAGCTTACTTAAAAGTCGTTGTGTGTCTTCAATCTTATCTATGTTATAAAGCTTGTTTTTTTGAATAGCAATTTTGGGGGTGATTGCCTGAGGTTTAACTTCAAATCTATTGGGCATAAACAAGATTTCTTTGATGGTCGTATCCCTTACTGTTTGATTTTTTTCTGCAAAGGAATAATTGTGAAATACATTTATGTTCCCAATCTCATAAGTACGATGTTGTAAAGAATCTTGAAATAAATAGAGTTCAAAACGAGCGACAGTTTTATTGCCGGTGGTATCCACTGCTAGTTGAGCGATATGGGAAGGCGTAAATTTTGCGTAGCCACGATTTCGGAGGAGCCGCACAATTCGTTGGACTTCTTTATTAAAATTCTCTTCACTTAACGGTGCTTTTTTCTGGAGGAAACTGTGTTGCTCTTGGCTTTTCAAAATGGAAAAAATAGTGGTATCTGGACAGATCAAAAAAGAAGAGTCCAATAGCGTTTGTTTGTTGGGGGTTACATAATAATAGACATTCGAGCGTCTTCTAAGCCTCTTCCTTGTTTTGGAACGCACCTCTGCTTCAAAATAACCTTTCTTGGCCATCATTAATTTAAGATTTTGCTCACTTCTTTTGGTCAAGGCTGTATCTAGGACAGAAGGTGGTTCTGCTATATTTTTTAAAACCCAGCGAGTAAATCTTGTCGTATCTTTCCTCCCTTCTATTTTATAGTAAAACCATCTTCTTGGGACGAGTGCAAATTTTCTATTAGGGCGTTGTGCCAGTACCGTCGAAAGGTCATATTTTATTTTTGACTTGTTGGCGATCTTTCTACTGTCTTTTAGATAGAGTTTATTTTTCTTTAAAAAACGTTCCCCATCATCTAAGTATCTAACGGTTCCACAGCTAGAGGCAAAAATTACAAACAACCCTAAAAAAAGGATTGAGCGCAGGAAACGTATATTTGAATTATAGATCATTCGGTTGTTTTTACTAGGCACAACAAAAGTAGAGTGTTTTTTTGTTTTGACATACCCAAAAGACTACTTTTACACTTCTTTAACGAGAAAGTCCACTGTAATGGGTACATTATGGTTGTTTATCTTACTAAATCGAGTTTAATGCTGAGTAAAAGCCGAGAAAAATTTGTCAGAAGTCTGCATCTTACCAAAAATAGGAAGAAAGAAAAAGCTTTTTTTTTGGAAGGGACTAAAATGGCTTTGGATGCTTTTGCGGAAGCTTCCATAGAAGTTTTGTCCGTTTATGCCACTCAAAATTGGATTGATAAGCACGCTTCAGTTTTAAGCCAATTAACTGATATCATTCCTATTTCCGATAGGAGTATGAAAAAAATAAGCGCCTTACAGTCTGCAACAGAAGTTCTTGTAGTCTTGCGACAACCTCCTTTTGTAGAAGATTATTCATACAATCAAGTTGGTTTGAACGCAATCTATTTAGACGGTATTCAGAACCCTGGAAACCTGGGGACTATTATAAGGATTGCAGATTGGTTTGGGATTCCTCAAATTATAGCTGCTCCATCTTGTGTTGATTTTTTTAATCCTAAAGTCATTCAATCTTCCATGTCATCAATTTTTAGAATTAAGTTATCGGTAGCAGGTATTGATACGCTTGCGCAAAAAATGAATGGTGCTCAATTTTGGGCTACAGATATGAAAGGAACGCCCATTCAAAAAATAGATACAAAACTAGAATCCGTTATTTTAATGATCGGAAATGAAGGAAAGGGTCTGTCCGAGAAGGCTCGGCAATTAGCTTCTCAAACAGTTACCATTCCGAGCCATCCAAATAGTAAAACGGAATCCTTAAATGCGGCCATTGCTACAGGAATTATTTGCAGTTATTTTTAATGCTATTCACCTATTATGTAGTTTGTTTGTTTTAATTTTGTCAAAAAAGAATATGAAGAGGTCTTGGCTATTTTTGTTTTTTGTTATTTTTTCTTTTCATCTTAATGCGCAAAAACTAGTCGGCATTGGCACTTTGATTCAAGGAGGCGTTTTAGATGGAGAGAAGCTTATTGGCGCTTACATCAAACCTTTGAATAAGGCTTTGATTGTCGGTTTAAGTAATGCCTCTTTTAATGGTGCATATGAAGCTGATGACGAATATCGGTTTTCACTTTCGTTAAATACAGCCTTTGTAGATATTCCAAACAAGTTTAAAACATTCAATGTCAACGATTTAGGTCTTGTGTCGATGGAGGCTAAAGATCCTAATGAGCCAATTGCACAAACTGTTTTTGGTGATTCGAGTACGATTAAATTAAAATCTATTTACGGCCTAGGAATTGTTGATATTAGATTATTCTCCCTTAAAACGATTGCTGGAAGTGGTCAAAATTCAGTTCCATTTCCTTATTTGAATGCCACTTATAGAGTAGGTAGTTTTACGATTAGTGGACAAGTTATTCCTCCTGTTACACTGCCAGGAACGGATATCCGAACTTGGCTTATCGGTGGAAATATTCAGGATAATCTAGAAAACATTTTACCTGTTTTAGCGGATTCCCCAATTGATTTACAGGCAACTATTGGATATTATTTATTGAGTGGTCATTCTGATTTGGAGGTAGTTCCCGGAAAAGTAAAAGTAAATGTGCCTTTGACTGATGACAGAATGGGGCCGTACACAAATCAAGAATTAATTATTCATTACAATGCTTTCTATACAGCACTTTATGCTTCCGCAAATTTGAATAAATTCACACCATTTGTGGGTGTAGGTTTTAACTTTGGGGCATCGTCCATTAAGCTAAAAGGAACCTATCCAGTATTTGTAAAAAATAGTAATGGTTTTATCGGTGCTAGAGCAAAAGATATTGAAAATCCTTTTAGTGATTTATCTAGTTATGCTCGAATTAAATTTGAAGCTGGAGGGCGACTTGATTTTGGTCGTGTTTTTGGACAAGCTAGTTATACACTTGCCAATTATGGTGGACTAAGTGGAAGTTTGGGTTTAAGATTTTGAGGAAATTCCAATAATAATATGACGGAATTTTGACCAATTTGACTTGGTCTATATATCAACATCATTTAAGCATTATATGATTGGAATTCGTAAACCTTTTTACGCAAGCTAGTGTTTAGTGCTCGTCAAAAAAAAGAATCGAATGTATAGTCTAGTCATCATAGGAGCAGGTCCAGCTGGGATCTCCTTAGCTGTAGAAGCCAGAGCGGCAGGTTTAGCCAAAGAAGAAATATTAATCATCGAAAAAGCGGAAGCTCATTCTTGGGTTATTCGTTCCTTGTACCCCGACAAGAAGTTGGTTACGGCTAATTATAAAGGGATTAAAGCGGTGTGTCATGGCGTCATGTGTTTACCTGATATGGACAAAAATGATACCTTGAATTTCTTAGATAATGCCATTGATAAAACGGAAGTCGAAGTGCATTATCAAGAAGAAGTCATGAAAATTGCTTCCTTCCATAAAGACGGAGTCAATCGTTTTGAAATAGAAACAAATCAGGGTAATTATGTCAGCGAAAATGTAGCTATCGCTATCGGCATCTTCGGTAAACCCAATAAGCCTTCTTATAAAATACCAACCAAATTGCGAAAGCAAGTACATTATGACGTAACTTCTTTTCAAGCAGAAGGTGAACATATTTTAGTTGTTGGAGGAGGAGACACTGCTAGTGAAAACGTTCAATATTTACATGAAGTTGGGAATAAAGTAGATCTTTCTTATAGAGGCGCCAGTTTTCATAGAATGAATCCTATCAACAATCAAAGTATTGTTGCATTGAATAAAGATGTGGATGTAAACATCTTATATGAAACGAATATCGAAGAAGTGAAGATTTCGGAGGATGGAAAACCTGTTGTCCATTTTAAAGAATTGGGGGAAAAAACTTATGATAGAATTGTTTATTCTTTAGGGGGTACGACTCCTCAAAATTTCCTTAAACTAATGGGCATCACCTTCACGGAAGATACACCTGATATTGATGAGTCTGGAGAAACGGGTATCAAAGGTCTTTTCCTTTGTGGTGATTTGTCCCTTGGCAAAAGAGGAGGTTCTATCATGTCGGCCTTCAATGCTTCTAGACGTACTATCGAGGCGCTCTGCTCCAGATATTTGCATTGTTCTGTTCCTATTGAAGATTTGGATCTGACTCCTTGGTTGACCATTGACTAGGCTCAAGTAAGATACTTTCTTTAAGCAAGCCACACTCAGCAGTCTGCTGGAAGATTCGTTTTTGAGCGACGATAAAAGCGACTATGAAAATCGAACTAAGTGAGAATTGTTATTTATAGAGGCGACTAAATAGGCTTTGAGAAAACGTGTTTAGACTCCATAAAATTTTCTTCTATTTTCTTCCCCTTCATAAATGGGAGGTTCTGGTAAATAGAAGAAAATTTTATTACTTGGTAGGTTGTATTATCATTCAGCAAGCCGCCTATCTATCTTCAGGCAGACTTAACGATCACTCCAAATAAGCCTAGCCCAAATCTGAAAGGCTCTCCTCAATATTTTTAATTCGGGTTAATCCATCAGCCATTTTCTTGCGTTCTAAAGCTACAACCTGTTCGGGTGCATTTGCCACGAAACGTTCATTGGATAATTTCTTTTCGATACCGAATACAAATCCCTTAGCTCGTTTTAATTCTTCCGCAAGGCGTTTCTTTTCAGCTTCTACATCTATTGTTAATTCTAAAGGAACAAAATACTTTCCAGTGCCTGCTCCAAAAGAAATAGAAGAACCTTCAATATCTTTATCGACAAGTTCAATCGCATCAATATCTCCAACCTTTATCAGAAGACTTTGAACACCTTTTTCCGCAAGGAGATGCTCTGTCTCTTTAGATTTCTGTGCCAACAAAGTCAATGGTTCCCGCTTCTTTAGACCATTTTTGACTCGAATATCTCTTACTTTGGAAATAATTTCTTTACTTAATTCTATTTGTTGATTGAAGGCGGTATCATGGTCTCCGCCTTTCGGCCAAACACTTATAACACAATCTTCTCTATCTTGCCTCTCCTTTAATTGATGCCATATTTCTTCCGTAAGGAAAGGCATAAAAGGATGCAACATCGTCATCAATTCACTGAATATTTCAATGGTGATTTCGTAGGTTTTAGGGTCTATTGGTTTTTGGTAAGCAGGCTTTATCATCTCCAAATACCAAGAGCAAAAATCTCCCCAAATGAAGGAATATAATTTGACTAAAGATTCAGATAATCTAAATTGCTCAAAGTCGCGATCCATTTCCGAAAGGATGAATTGAGTCTTGTTTTTAAACCATTTAATCGCTAAAGTATTGACTTCTGGTTGTGGCAAGGAATCATCAATCTCAAAACCTTTTAATAATTTTAAAGCATTCCAAAGCTTATTCGTAAACTTACTTCCTTGTTCACAAAGTTTTTCATCAAATAATAAATCACCACCTGCAGGAGACGAAGAAAGCATTCCAAAACGAACACCATCTGCCCCAAATTTTTCAATCAACTTCAAAGCATCAGGCGAATTACCCAAAGATTTACTCATCTTCCGACCTTGTTGATCTCGAACCATTCCAGTGAAATAAACTTTCTCAAAAGGACGCTGATCATACCATTCATATCCAGCCATAATCATCCGTGCAACCCACAAGAAAATAATATCCCAACCCGTCACCAAAACATTAGTAGGGTAGTAATAATTAAAATCTTTACTGTCACTAAATCCATCAAAAACACTTATCGGCCAAAGCCAAGAAGAAAACCAAGTATCCATGGCATCATCATCTTGCTTTAAATCCGCAATTGTCAAAGATTGATTTCCTGTTTTTTCTTTTGCTTTCGCCAAAGCTTCTTCCGCATCATTGGCGACAAAAACTTCTTCTCCATAATACCAAACGGGAATGCGATGTCCCCACCAAAGTTGACGAGAAATACACCAATCTTGGATATTATCAAGCCAATGTCGGTATGTATTTTTAAAATGTGGTGGAAAAAATTCAACCTCATCAGTCATGACTGCATCCAAGGCTTTTTTGCCTAATTCTTGCATGTTGACGTACCATTGAAGAGAGAGTCTAGGCTCCACAACCGCATTTGTACGCTCGGAACGCCCAATATTAGTAGTATAATCCTCTTGTTTTTGGAGATGCCCTGACTCCTTTAACATTTTGATAATCTTCTTTCTAGCAACAAAGCGATCTTCCCCAACTAAGATTTGACCAGCCTCATTAATAGTGGCATCTTCATTTAAAATATTAATGACTTCTAATCCGTGCGCTTTACCTATTGCATAATCTTCGGTAGCGTGAGCAGGCGTGATTTTTAGCGCACCCGTTCCAAATTCAATATCAACATGACTATCCGCAATAATTGGGATGGGTTTATCTAGCAATGGAATTAGCACCATTTTACCGACAATATCTTTGTACTTTTCATCTTTGGGATTCACCGCTATGGCTACATCAGCCATGATCGTTTCTGGACGTTGAGTAGCGATGGTGATACCTCCAGGCGAACCATCCGCAAAGCGGTATTCAATGTGGGATAGTTGAGCGGACTCATCGTGTCGAATAACTTCTTCATTGGAAAGCACCGTTTTGGCAACTGGATCCCAATTAATCATCCGATAATCTCGATACAATAGACCTTTATTAAATAGGTCTATGAAAGCTTTTTGAACATGCTCGGATCTTACTTTGTCAAGCGTAAAAGCGGTTCTCTCCCAGTCACAAGAGGCGCCTAATTTTTTTAATTGATTGAGAATGATGCCTCCATATTTATCCTTCCAGATGTGGGCGTAATCCATGAATTCTTCCCGAGTCAGATCTGACTTTTTGAGTTGTTTCTCTTCGCGAAGCCATTTTACTACTTTTGCTTCTGTGGCAATAGAGGCATGGTCTGTACCGGGTACCCAACAAGCATTTTTCCCATCCAACCTAGCCTTTCGGATTAATATATCTTGGATTGTATTATTGAGCATGTGACCCATGTGTAGGATGCCCGTTACATTTGGTGGTGGAATCAATATGGTGAAAGGTTCACGCTCATCAGGTTCTGAATGAAAATACCCTTTATCTGTCCAATGGCCGTACCATTTGGCCTCTATCTCTGTTGCGTTAAAATTCTTAGAAATCTCCATCAATCTTTGCTATATTTTTGAAGTGCAAAGGTAAGGAAATTCCTTGGTATCGGTGACTTTCGGTGATTTTTTACTGTTGAATTGTTGAATTGTCCAACTTATTTTTTACACGCTATGCGAGTACCTTTGCCACTAATTCACTAATTTTTAGATGTCCACTTCCTAGATGTCCACGTTATAATTCGTGTAAATTCGAGTAATTTGTGGCTACTTACACGCTATTCGAGTACCTTTTGCCACTAATTCACTAATTTTTAGATGTCCACGTTATAATTCGTGTAATTCGTGGCTATTTGCACTATTCAATCCTTCCGAAAGCGTTTCCAAATTTCTGTTTTAGGGACCTCTGCTTCCACGGTGATATTTTCTTTGGTGGTTGGATGCACAAACGACATTCTGCGGCAATGCAAAGCAATGGATCTATCCTCCACTTTCTGTCTGCTACCATATTTGATGTCGCCGACGATAGGACAACCAACGGCTGAAAGCTGTGCCCGAATTTGATGAGAACGCCCAGTTATAGGATTGATTTCAAGTAAATAATAATGATCAATCATCGCGATAAGCTTCCAGTCCAAAATAGACTCTTTGGCCTTTGCAGTACGTCGCCCGAGCTTATCATAAGCTTTGGTGATGTTCTTGTCATGGTCTTTTAGAAGGAAATGCTTGAGTCTGCCGCTTTCCCCAACAGGCTTTTTCCGAGTAAGTGCATAATAGGTCTTTTTCACCTTTCTATCCTGAAAGAGCTTATTCATTCTGGTGAGTGCCTTGCTGGTTCGTGCCATCACGATGACTCCCGATACAGGGCGGTCTAATCGGTGGATGGACCCTAAAAATACAGCTCCAGGCTTGTCGTATCTGACTTTGATGTATAGTTTGCCAAGGTCGAGCGCCGTAGGGTCACCAGTGGCATCTCCTTGAGAAAGTAAGCCTACAGGCTTATTGATTGCAAGTAAGTGATTGTCCTCATGGACGACGTGTATGTCTTTGATGCTATATTGCATTAGATTGGTTTTCTGGATGAAAAAGTTTTACCTTGCGGCAAAAATACGGAAACATGACCAATATTACCATAGGTTTTTCACCTTGCCCAAATGATACCTTTATTTTTGATGCAATGGTACATCAAAAAGTGGATACGGAAGGGCTCGAATTTGAAGTAATCATGGAAGATGTAGAGGCTTTAAATCAGATGGCTTTCGCAAAAAAACTGGATGTCACTAAGCTTAGTTTCCATGCTTTAGGTTTTTGTTTAGCGGAATATCAATTGTTGCATTCAGGCTCTGCCTTGGGAAATGGTGTTGGTCCTTTGTTAATTGCTAAGAAATATTTATCGCAAGAAGAATTGGCGAAAGCAAAAATTGCTATTCCTGGAAAGTACACGACGGCCAATTTTCTATTAGGATTGGCATATCCAGAGGCATTAAATAAAATTCCCACGTTGTTTTCAGAAATTGAGCAAGATGTGCTTTCCGGAAAAGTAGAGGCTGGATTGATTATTCACGAAAATCGTTTTACTTACGAGGAGAAAGGTCTTGTTAAAATTATGGATTTGGGTAATTACTGGGAGGAAACTTCTAATCATGCAATTCCTCTAGGTGGTATCGTCGTGCGCAGAAATTTTGATAAAGAATTAAAAAAGAAGATAGATCGGATTTTAAAACGAAGCTTGGAATATGCTTTCGCAAATACAGAAGATGTATTACCTTTCGTCAAAGATTTTGCGCAAGCAATGGATTCTACAATTATGATGAAGCACATTGGTTTATATGTGAATGAATTTACTTTAGACCTTGGGGAGCAGGGTAGAGGTGCGGTAGAACACATGTTTAATCTAGGCCGAGAAAAAGGGATACTCCCAGACTTTAGTGGAGCTATTTTTGTGTAATTTAATGCTAGTATAAAAAAGGTTCTATGCGATTTAGAGTGGGTAATCTGTTTTTTTGACAAATGATGAATTCTAAAGCTTGAGCATATTCACAATGCTAGCAAAATATTATTTTTTCCATAAGTCCCTTTAACAAGGGGATATTTGGGGTTAAAATAAAGAGGCTAAAAAGA
>JAUTBZ010106758.1:0-16602 GCA_032361785.1 Lepetodrilus galriftensis
CTAGTGTATCACCCCAATAACTAGCCTCCCTGTCTATTATATCACAACAAACTCACTAGCCTCCCTGGCTAGTCTATCACACCAATAACTAGCATCCCTGTCTATATTGTCACACCAAACTAACTAGCGTCCCTGGCTAGTGTATCACACCAATAACTAGCATCCCTGTCTATTATATCACACCAAACTAACTAGCGTCCCTGGCTAGTTTATCACACCAATAACTAACATCCCTGTCTATATTATCACACCAAACTAACTAGCCTCCCTGTCCTATCGTATCACTAAGCAAAAACATATTCAGAAACTAGGCTACCAGGACACTACAGACCCTGTATTAAAAAGATATATATAAATATACATATATGAAAGGAATTCCACATTTCCTGCTGTCAGAGATTAGATAGTGCCAAGCTACCAGCCATCGGTCTTTGAAGCAAAAGCCATCGGGTCTTTGAAGCAGGTATGAATCAGCCGTGAGGCTAGGCATGACGTCATATTTTCCACAGAGCCTTGGCATCGTTTCTCAAAGCTCTCATATCCACTATGAGACCATAGCGCTCTCGTAAATGCACGATTCCCATGTATTAAATATCGCTACGAGAGTCCTTATGGACTTGTAGTAGATATGAGAGCTTTGAGAAGCGATACCCTGGTCTAGAGATGAGGGGATGAGGATCATCATTGCAAGCTCTCTCAGTACAAAGTCATCCGTTCATGTGGCATTCTTGGAGCGTGTTTACTGTAATTATATCCAGCGATGCACGAAGGGACATGAGGGTGACTATGAGGACTATGCAGTAAGTCTATCCTTGTGCTGAAGACTATGAGGACTATGCAATAAGTCTATCCTTGTCCTGGGGAACTAAAACAAGGTTGCTTCTGAAAAAAAGCACTCTGGGATTTTCTGATGAGCTATTTTCAGAGGTTGGCAAAATACTCCAAAGGTGTATCAGTTGGGCCACCCCATATAGTAGTAAATCACAATGATAACATCTTCATTGAAAATACTCCACATAATGATAACATCGCCATTGAAAATACTCCACACACTGATAACATCTCCATTGAAAATGTTGAAAGTACCCCAAAGGAAAATATATTTTTCCACTTTTGTTGATATATGGCATAAATAGATCTCTAAAGATAATTCAATACCTGATACACATACCATTCATAACAATCACATACAAACTTACCCCAAAAGCCTATTCAGGCATGATAACACAATAACATGATCCTAAAAAGAAATGTGGTTATTTACAGTTACAATATTAATTCCCTACTATAATGACTATAAGTACCCAAACAACCCAAACAACCCAAACACCCCATCCAAGCACAACCCTACAAAGACTTAAAGAGAAACATAACCATTACGAAAACCTGTCAACGTTAACTACAGCCATTAAAGATGTAAACCCATAAAAATGGGATAATGACACCAGGATTCAAGTGACTCTCAACCATAATTGACTCGGTGTTATCCCGACTAGGGCTCCGGACATCAGATCCCATCTACTCTGGCCACCTATAGTGAAATAACCCACAGAATCGGGTACCCCGTGGTGGTATCTCCATAGTCCACTGATAAACATTTCACATATATCATACTTTTTAGCACAATATCCTGTCAAGATGGCAACATTGCATGACAGGGAATCTCCATCTGAACACAAGGAGGGGGAGGGGAAATGGGAGGGTGAGTGAGTGAATATGGAGTTTAACATCGCTGCGGGAATCTTTCACCCATTTACGACGAAAAATAGGAGGGAAGAAGCAATAGAATTTGTGACTCACATGTCAAGTCTGTAGTCTGTAGTCCCAAGAATGTGATGCCAATTCTGTAGTCCCAAGTATGTCATGTCAAGTGGCATGTCAAGTATGTAGTGCCAAGTGTTTCATGTCAAGTCAATAGTGTCAAGTATTTCATCATCACATGTCAAGTTTGCTATGTTTTTTGTTTTTAATTTGGGTTTAGATAATCCAATGCAAAATAGTGAACAAGTTATTGTTTTAAGTCACGGTAGGAATTTTTCACCCAAACACAACCATTCAAGCATAAAGAGAGAAACTGTAAGTAATTGTGATAACATTACGAATTATCTGTAAAACTAATAAAGTATTCCTGCGCTTTCATTCTCCTGAGATTGCAAGGACAACATACAACACTCATGAATTAGGGTAAGAACCATAACACGACCATAATACAATACGCAGTATACTGTTGTATGGTCTGGTGGATCTTAACATGCTTAACATGTAAGTTTGTGTATACTTGGTACATAGCAAAGGATTAATCCTTATCCGTTTTTGTTATTATTATTGAGAGAATGTACCGTGTACAAATGTACAACTGTGTACAGAAATAACATCATCCATCCATGTCAGAACTGACCAGTGAAATCAGAACAAATTATTAATTAAAGATTTGCTATCATAGTCATAGACCTATTATAGATATCAGAACTACGGTATTGAAATTAGAATCATTAATTGATGTGTAAAGGGACTATTGATGTTAGAACCATCTAGACTACTGATGCCGGAACTTTGAACAAACTAGTAATGCCAGAACTGACTCATCAAAGTAAACTCCTGGAAAAAGTACATTTTCCATTTTTAGACATTCTATTTCTAGAAAGTCCTAAAATAAATCCTTTAAAATATTCTACTTTTCATCTACTTGCAATTTTCCCAAAGTTAAACATTGAACCTGCAATGATACATCAATGTCAAGTATGGATGCCGTTATGTCAATGACATATATCGATATCTTGTGTCAATACCTTGTGTTGATGCCATGATGCCTTGTGTCAATGACATACTATTGATGCCTTTTACCAATGCCTTGTGTCAATGCCTTATGCCTTGTGCCTATGCCTTTTTTTCAGGGATAAAGAAGTGTTTCCATCCACAAAACCACACAAAAATCACCTTCATCTCAAGACGGCCTACACCTGAATTCTTCAAAATCACAGATTCTATAGAACCCCTATATAGAAGAGCAAGTCTTGAATGAAATGCCACTCCACTCACCTTGGGCGTCTGGAGATAACATCAACAGATTCCCCCCAGATATCGACTGGCATCAACTGAATAAATCGTCCGTTCTAATACGTCCATTTGTTTCAAAGTGTCTGTGGGAATGCTTGTACGATAGACTGGGGTGGAGAGAGAGAGAGAGACAGAGAGACAGAAAAAAAAACATGGGACTATTGCCAAAAAAGCAGAAAGAACCTATGGGGGATAAAATTACACCGTCTGCATTGTGAGTAGGACTACTTTATTACAGCTTATATTAATAGCGCGCCATGACATAAGAAGATATCCGACGCAAGCCGTCAAGTGTGTGTCATGCTAACGAGGAAATGCTTCTTTCTGGCGCGTATAAACATTTCACAGAAGACTAATCCTTGGTAATCGCATGGCACTTCCACAAAGTGCTCGATACCGCCAGGTATTTTGTCAGTTCACCATACTCCAAGACGTCCCACCTTTCCGTAATTGCTTGCATGCAATTTTACAGGCACGTTAACCCTCTTTCTGTCCATGACAACCAAGCATCCCACACAGATCCATGATTGAGTTACATAGCAGTGAGAGGGTTAACCTTCATTCCGCAGGAACCCCAATTAGAGTTGTGGTTCTAAATTACCTGATGCAGCAGATGGTTAACATGGTTAACCCTCTCCCTGCTGAAGGCGAGTTAACTTGCCCAATCACATGCAGAAATAGAACACTTTGATTTTATTCAGCAGGGAGAAGGTTAACACTCTCCTTGCTGGATTAGGCACAAGTACTGCTCTTTAGGACAGCTCTGGTTTCCATCAGCATTGAGAGGGTTAAACATGCTATGATTTACCTCAAGGTATATGTTTTTAGAGATATTGAAATGACTGTATGTATAGTGCTGTTGATGATGTTTGCCAGGGGATAATGTGGATGGAATTACAACAATAGTCGAGAACAGTGCAAGAGTTCAAACTGAACCTAATTTTGACAAGTGCTCTCCAACTGTGGGGTAATCCCTACCAGTGGGTCCTTCACTCCGGGGGGAGAGGATATGAGTAAACAGAATGTGAAGGTGGTAGGAGATAGGGGGAGGTGAAATTTCACTAATTAACAAGGAATACTGTACTTTATTTCTGACTTTTTTTTAAACACAGCGTGCTCTATTTTTTCTCATCACTTTTTCTTTATTTATAAGAGCATGTGCACTATTTTCACACATCATATGGACTATTTTTTTATCAGTACTTTTACTTTATTTCTAAGAGCATGTGCACTAATTTCACACATTATATGGACTATTATTTTTATCAGTACTTTTACTTTATTTCTAAGGGCATGTGTACCTTTTTGCAGACATCATGTCGACTATTTTTATATCTGTACTTTAGTTTATTTCTAAAGGCATGTGCACTTTTTTCAAACACTGTATACACTATTTTTTCTCAGTTGAACTTATTTTTAATAGCATGTGCATTATTTTCAGACATTGTGTGCACTGTTTTATCTCTCAGGTACTTTTACTTTACTTTAAGGACATCTGCACTTTTTTTCCAGAGATTTGTGTGCGCTATTTGTTTCCCAGTTGTACTTTATTTCTAAGAACATATGCACCTTCTATTTCTCGATACATTGTATATTATGTTACAGAGGTGATGTTCTGAGGAGTGCTCTAGTCTCAACAACAACGTCCAAGTAAATACCAGCATGGCCAAACAAGCTCAAGAATCTCTATCTTCAGTGTCTATACTCGTAGAACAACCAAAACAGCATACAACATTCAGGATCGGAGGTGACACTGTTACCTCACAGGAATTATGACAGGTTTGATTTTCAAACTGCAAATATTTCCTGGAAAATAAAAATTGTTTGAACCTCTTTCATGCCATAGACAACCAGAGATGCCATATTGAAATTATTTGGATCAATCCAACAAGGCTAAGGTCTAAACACAAACATTCCATCATATTTGAGCACTTTGAGCATGCTGTTAGTGCATGGGTACACTGCAATATAAATGGATGACCTATGCCTATCCTGATTGATTTCCAGACCAATAAATCAGTGATTTGTGGTTAATCCATTTAGGAACAATAGGACCAATATCAAATTCTATATTTCTGACTTATATTTCAGTCTCTTATATTGATTGATATCTCTTTTATACCTTGCATGCATGAACCAATAACATGATGGTCTAGGAACGGTAGGGTTTTGGTCTGAATACAGTCACGGTCTGATCCAACCAACGGTCTGGGTATTTGTAGCTTTATATTATTACACCAAAAACTTGGCATACTCAATATTCATAGACAGCAGCCCAAACATCCTTCTGTTGACAATACAGCATCTACACGCGGAGGTAGGTAGTGGTACAGATAGAAGGGCAAATTACTTCAGCAGATGAGAAGGTTCATCCATGTCTGGTGGAAAGTTCTTTTCCTTCAGGGCAAACTGGTAAGCAAATGTTTGCCACAAGAAGAAATAAACACTACCTGGAAACACTACATGCAAGGCTGCCACTGGGACAAACAGTCGGATCCAGGAATACAAAACAAGATTTTTATCATTGGCACTGGTATGGAAGGACATGTGCAGATATTATGATTATGCATAATTAGTATGCATCTTGCAAATTGGTTTCTGGGCAATCTGGCATAGCTATCCTGTGCTGTGACATGTATGTTACTACATACAACTGAAGAATGATTCAGCAGATTTGGAATTTGGAATGATAACAAAATAAACCAGGCATTGAAATTATGAAACATCTTTTAGCCATATTTCATGCTCAACTGAAATCTTGCATGAGGATTTGTGAACAAAGCTTTGAGTTGATCATGAAAGTTTGGTAACCTCAGAGCAAGAAGAATTGTTCTTTAACTAAATTGGCACCGGCCTACTCCTATTACTGAAGGAATTTCTTGATCATAGAAATAGACGTAGATTGCAGAGCAATGAACTAGTTCATCACCTGTTGATATTGAGTCAGCGTTTCAATAGCAAACTGATCCCTAAACGTCTCCAATAATTGCTGGCAGCGTCATCTAGTCGGGCATACCACCTGTAATACCGACTGAAATCCTATCCAAATAGCCAAATTGTTCGACCAGAAGAGAAAACTTAGAACAAGAAATCCGTAGCTGCTTCATCACCTGTTCGTCAGATCAGTCCAAGATGGCGGCAAGACTTGTCCAGAAGTTCCTGATTGAGCTATCAAATTATCACCTGCAAAACTCATCGAAGTCTACCCCATGTTTCCTGCCTGGTTTCATCAGGCGTTGGACTCCTGTGTTCACCTGTTGAGTCAGGGTTCCATTAATGCTAGCAGGATTCAAGATGGCCGACAAATTCCACCGAGTACATATAGGCTAATCTCTCATCTGTCCTGCAAACCCTTCCTGCAGAGTGCTTTGCCACCTGTGTGCGTCCTATCAAAGACTCATCACATGCATCGGCCAGTGTATGATGGTCAGTCGGGCGAGACCAAACAAACATGTGAATGCTTTTACCTTTTATCCGAATGGTGGTCTGACTAAACAACAGTAATGAAAATATCTCAATGTCTGGCAACATGTGGTCAGCTGAATGGGAAATTTGGAAATGTTTTAGGATTGTGTCCAGTTTGGTAATTTGGGGGTTTGTTTCAAGATTAGGCTGGTCCTGGGGAAGGGTACAAGGAAGGGTACTCATCCTGGGGAATGGTACAAGGAAGTATACTCATCCTGGGAAATGGTACAAGGAAGGGTACTAATCATGGGAAATGGTACAAGGAAGGGTACTAATCCTGGGAAATGGTACAAGGAAGGGTACTCATCCTGGGGAAGGGTACAAGGTGGTACTCATCCCCATGTGTCTGACTCCTCTTCACCACCCCACCACCACCACCATCCACTATAGTCAAGAAAATCTAATTTTGAAATATCATAATCATGATCTCCCTCTCAATAATAACCCACTTTCAACAATTAAAAACTAAGTCCGTCAACATTTCACTTCGCCACTAATTCACAAAGGCCACATTTCTGACTCTAAACTACACAAAATTGAATCAGTGTGACAAAATTGGATAAGTATGCCAAAATCTGAAAATATCCAATCCACAATTTTCGCAGCCATCTTTGCCTTTCCAGGAATGGCTGGCAATGGTGAACTCTAAACAAACAAGTTCTATCTGTGGACTTATCGCCATTGTTGAGTCTATTCCCGGTACCCGCTGGCAGCCTCTGTTGGCAACTCCTGCTCTACAGCTTCCTGAAGTTTTAATTAATTCTCGCCTGTACCTTTCGGCATGTTTTTCCACACCTTGCCTTTGTGGAACCAGAGACAGAAAAGAGGGGAAGGATAGCAGAAGAGGGATGGGTCTATTTTGAGAATCTTGGACGCAAAATCTGGAGCAATGTGCTCCCAATTTGAGGTTAAAGAGTCAGGCTGGCGATACAAGCCAGATAATCAAACAACCAAGCTGGACAAATTTTGACCATCGGTTCCTTGAAATGCTTATCTTCTCAGTGTGTGTCCAAGATTTCGGACCATCCAGCTCCTATTCCTTGAAGATTACTTCCATTCTACCAATCAAGACACGTGTTTCTAATAAACCTCTCGATATGGCAAGCTATTTCAACATAATCTTCAATTACCCACAACAGAGCGAGGAGATTAGACTTGCATAAGTCTGTGAGGATTCAGTTAGTCAGTAAATATATCCCAGACAAACCCAAAAATAATTATTGCTTAAAATCTTACAGAACCTAACAGAAAATGTTGATGGTTTATAAAACATGAATTAATGGTCATTAAAATCAAACAGAAGTTGGTGTGAATACATGTTTAAATCTTCCATGGATAGGGAACAACATTAACTTCACGATTGATTTCCTAGGTAAATAGAACTTCATGTGGAAATCGTATATTTCTGGAGTTTCTTATCAAGAAAACAGGAAATCCACTAAGATATGATCCAACCTTAAATATCTTGCAAACAAGAATGTACTTTACCCCCTGATATATACAGGAACATCTGTGTAATACGACCTGTACCTGGGATTTAATGTCCTGTACAACATAGTGTGTAGCTGTTACTTCAACCTTAGTCATAGACTACACCATTGCTAAGATTGGATTTACGATTACCTTGTATTGGAGTTACATGGTTTTGTACAACATAGTGTGTACTGTGTAGTCTAAGGTAGCTGTTACCTCAACCTTAGTCATAGACTACACCATTGCTAAGATTGGATTTACGATTACCTTGTATTGGAGTTACATGGTTTTGTGACAGTACAGCCTGTAACAGTACAATATTCCCATATGCCAGTTTTGTTTATTCCAAATATATAAACATGCATATATAAAGTCGCATTCTATACCAACATAAGTTCAATAGACATAAAACATACCCCACATGAAGTCCAGTAAAAGACAGTATGATATAAAAAAAATATCCATATCAATTTTTATCTGATATGACATACACTAGTCCATTTCCAGCATGATATCAGCATATACCAGATGGACTCCCGGCCACAGATCAAATCTAGGTTTATATATAAAGATGTAACAGTTATCATGGACTCCTGTATCAAAGATATCGTTGCTATTTCCTCTGGACCCGGTCGCTCAGATAACACTCCCACATTCATGCTCTCAAAGACTCCCAGCGATCTTTCATCCTATCAGTGACACTCTTACATAGCACTAAGGAGAAGTCTGGACCTGGGTATCATTTCACGAAACTCTCATATCTACTACGAGACCATAAGCACTCTTATAGCAGACTTCTTATACATGGCGATCAGGCACTTCTGAGAGCGCTATGGTCTCATAGTGGATATGAGAGCTTCGAGAAACAATACTTTTAGGGATTTTTGATGACTAGGAAGGGCATATTGGTTTGGTTAGACCTCAATCTGGTCCTAGCTGTTGATGAATGGTATAAGGAAGAGTAAATTGTTTGTGGAACTAAGACCTGCAATTCATGATAGGGTGATACTGGTAGACAGGGAATGACTTGAGGTTTATGTCATTTTCTTTCTAAGGGAAAAGCAGGACACAGGTCTTGATTTAGGCTCAGACTACAGCATTGAGTGAATATGGAGCTTACAGCAGGAACCTCTTAGTGAAATCTGACCAACAGAAGAATGAGCACACACCAATGTCTGTATGGAAGACTACAGGTTACATTAAGTTCATTGCAAATATTCCTGCTGCCCCGTAAAGCAATAATTCATTCCAATGCAAGGCTTTGCCACAAGACCTAGCTAACACCAGTAACAGCAAGAGCATGAAGACCTAACACCAGTAACACCAAGAGCATGAGCAGGAAGACTTAACACCAGTAACACCAAGAGCAGCGGGAAGACCTAACACCAGTAACAGCAAGAGCACAAGGGAGGCATGAAAACCAGTGACACCAAGAGCAGCACATGAACAGTGACACATTTACCACAAGACACATTCCTCTGCTAATGTATAGTCACAGGTTACTGGTGCTGACCCACAGAAGAATGAAGACACATCGTAAATTCAGGATAATTAACAGACAGCTTCTATCTCAAACCAACAAGTGCCGTTATTAAGCTTACTTCAACAAACACAGAGATTACAGTTGTATTGATAACACGGCAGGGTTAAAACCAGGGTTAAGCTTCTGTTTCCTTCACAGTACTCTATCATCCTCACCCCATAATGTCCTACCTGTCCCCCTATCCTGACCTCGGTACTACATCATCCTTACCCCCCTATGCTCCCTTACCCGGCTCCTTATCCCCACCCCCCTCTCCAAATTTATCGTTTAATCCAATATTTCATTTTCCATCGTACCATATCTTGACATTTTCAGATTTGAAAACTAGACCAAGGGTTCCTGAAGAACTTTAATACACACCCAAGTCCTAGAATTAATGGCTTACATTTATCTCATCTGTCAACCAATGATAAGGAAAGCAATTTCTTGCTGGGTTTAGTTTTTACAAGTATATCATATCATCTTCTAACTGGCAAGGTATTAAAATACAAATAACAACTTGGCTCAGTGCTTGACTACAAAAATTAAGGTTTGAGTTTCATCTGGTGATCTAGTATCTTCTTTTATAATGGCAGGAATGCTTCAATGCAATGTGTAATGTAAGCCTAGAAAGACACCATCATTAGTTTTTTCTGTATCAGTCATGAATTGTGCATTTACCACAAAACATAACTGTTTAACCCTCTCCATGCTGAAGGCAACCGGATATGCCCTAAAAAGCAGTACCTATGCCTAATCCAGCAGGGAGAGGGTTAATCATTTGGTTTTCATTCCACAATAAACATCCCATTGATATCGCTGAAATATGATGGATTGACTGGTAAATAAATGGACTCCTTAATTTAAAAATATAGTATCCTACAGTAGCATCTGATGTGGTTTCTTTTAATTTAATAAATTTGTTTAAATGAAAATAAATCAATGTCATATTTCTTTTATGTCAGGGTTAATAAATTTACTTGAAAGTAAATTCTCTTTGACTAGAAGCAACTTCTGATAGGTTGTCAGTTTGTTGCATATATACTGGTTTATTTCTTGGATCATTTTTTAAATTTTAAAGCCAAAACAGATCTTTGAAATACAGTGAGGCAGGAAATCTGTACCAGAAAATAAAAGCAAATAGCAGTAGTTAGGGGAGTATTATTGAACATGTTAACTACTCCTAGGATGCTCTTAGGATAATATTATTCGCATTTCGAGAATAAAGTCAGTATACATACAAGTGATAGGGTACACAGGTGTTCATTGCACTCGCATGAACTGGGTAAGAATAACAAGAAAATACAGTGGGTTATTTCAACCAAGTCTGATTAATATCTGTGTTTTACGGTTAATATGTGGATCAGCGTAGAGGTTGCACAAACACCCACACCCCATCCCTCAGTTCATAACAGGTATCGAAATAATTTTCGTACTCACCCAAATATTTATACAAATCCGTCAGTGAATATACGTAGGCGATTCCCAAATGCTTCGATATTGAGACGTTCCAAAAAAGCTGATGAACATGATGGTCATTGAACAGCAAACTTCTGAATACACATTCATAAACTAAAACCACTTTCAAATTCAAGTGAGAATAACTTTGTAAAATAACTCAAAATAACATTATTGTTGCTTCTTGGGCCTGAAACAATCCTATCTAAAATACACGGTGACAGTCCAATGATAACGGTATCCCTTATCAGAGGTCTTCAGCCCAGAAACAATGCTTCTGTAATCAGCTTTGCGGTGCCGTACCACCGTACATATCAGGGATCTGGCAGCTAATCACCAGACAATGACATCTCCTCTGTCCACCTCAATTTCAAAGCGAGACACTTGACCGTGGTGCTTTGACCAAATTGACCGTCATCTCGAGCCATCACACCCCCACTTCTGACATTGATTCCCCGATCAGTGAAACACGACCCACACTTAATGGCTGGAAACCTGGTGAATCCCAGATGGCGACCTTGAAACACACTCCCACTGTGCTTTGGGTTAGGATGCATCAGAAAGTTGTCAGGAAAATCATCCAATATGCCAAGAGTTAGATATGAGATATGCTATTTCAGTGGTTTGTTTTCCCCTGGTGGCCTGAATCTGTTGGAAAATGTATACGTGCAATATACCATCTCCACCCCCAACCTTAAAATGCTTCCCCTCCCCTCCCCTATCCCTTCTCTCCATCTAATGTTGATAAACTTTGGACTTCCTTCCAGAAACCAGTGACATAATGATATAAAGATATGATAAAAACTTATTTCCAGCATGTACAGTTCAGAAATGTTAACATATTATTTTTCTTATTTTTAAAGAACGAATCCAAAACAATATCAGAGGTTCAAACATTTGTAACATTTGTGAACATAATTGTCCTAATTGTGTAAAAGCTGATATTAGAATTAATGTAATGGAATCTAAATATTGACACCCAATTCCAACGTCAACAGCCTTGAAAAGTCACAAGAGACCAAATGCACCAATTTGACCTCTGAATTATGACTCCAGTTACATATGACCTTCTGCAGATGTATCATTATTGTCAGCACTAATGGGAAATAAAGGAGGAATCTGATACTATTTCCTATACAACTACTCCAATGAACATCATCTACAGACCCGAGGCTCACACCTTAACTAGACAGATGTATAATTATTACTGGCTGTAATGATTGGCTGTAATTGATGGTCAAGCAAATGTGATGTCCCTTCCTACCATCCGGAGTTGGTCATCTCTTTCTGCTGACCACTGTCTTCAACTCTGAGAGTGATATTCTGATTAAACACAGAGGGCATGCTTAATTAAGAAATTTAGTTTGATTATTGGTTTGACATGCGATCATGGGTCTCTGGTCAATGATACCAGAATGGTTGACATTGTTCACTATGTTGTTTATTAGCCTTGAAGTTGTCCAAAATTTAATTTATTTTAAGCACAAGTACAACGATCCCATAATAAAGTTATTTATAAAATTTAATTAATAAATTGTAATAAAAACCACTTTCAAATTCAGAATTGCAATTGTCATCATGACTTTAAATCCCCAGTAATCAAACCACAATTTGATTTACAAGTTTCCATTATAGGAATGTCTACTGAAAATTGAACTTCATGCTGCTACAAGTTAACAATTGGAGCAGTCTTATCAAAGGGGCTATGATCCTATAGTCAAAACTACCCTGAGAAATATCAAAGGCTCCATCCTTCCTCATCTTTTCGAAACAGATGGGTACCAAAAGTCAATATCTTTTAATAATCTAACACACAATTTTGTTGCCCAATGGGGGTTCAAAGAGTTCAACACGTTCAAAAGATCTGATAATAATTAGACCTGCATGTCTAATTATGATTTCTAGTCAATGTTAATTATGAAGACATAGAAATGCTTCAGTTAACTCATATATACTGACGCCATGACTTGGTACATTGTGATAAAGATTCAATAAAGATTCCTGCATCTCGGTATTAATGAAAATATGGGAAATATTTAGTTTCCTTGACAATGAACTGTAGAGATATCTGTAGTATCCATGACAATGGGTTGTATCATTGTCACAAATTAATCCACAAGCATATGTCAAGAGGATGTATCAATAAGATTAGGATAGTTTCTTCAATGTTTCTATGGTTACATTGATCATATGGTGAATAAGAACATGGCATAATAACCAAAACTAAATATGTCGAAAATATTTGTCATTAAGTTCAATTTTAAAACCCATGATGTGGTACTTTGTTTGAAAGACATTTCAGAAATAAATCTAAAAATGTATCTAATTTTAATATATATGTGAATATTTATACAAGTGTACCAATATGATGGTGATTAGTTAGGATAGTTCTAAATGGAATGCTAACCAACACTGATCTCAAGAGCAGAGTTGATATTGGTCATACAAGAGAAATGTTGACCATTCTTCTGTACAAACATTATGTTGATGTCAGTTGTTTTGTTAACAATATTTATGAACAATATGATCAATTACAGAATGCTTCAAAATGGGAAATATGACAATTATGAAGATGACACATTCTCGCGTGAACCAATATTTGTCAAAAAATATTATTAACCTTCTGGGGCTTGTTAGGCAAACCATTCTCAAACCCTTACATTTCTCGGAAACCTTTATATAAATTCCTAGGCCAAGTAGGTTAGCAAGAGCAAGATTGCATTGACAAATAACTATTTATTCTGATCATGCTTTTTAATTTAAATTATTTTTTAATAAAAGAAGACAAATATTTCCTGTGTTCATTTACAACTAGAAATCTCATTATTCTTGTCTTAATTAGGCATGTATTTTTGTAATTAAATATTTTCGCCCGGGTTTTGCCGATCTGGTTGATCAAACAAGGCTTCAATCTGGTCCCTGTTGTATTTTGATGTCAGTGCTTAGCCCAGAGCGGTAGTACAATCAAAAAGCAGTAAAACCAAGACCTGCCTTGTTGTGTTAGTTTGACCCTGTTTAACCCCTGATTTTCAAACATAACTGGACATGACTCAAGCCTCTTTCAAGAGTCTTTGTTTCAGCACTGTGAAGAGTTAATGTCCTGAAGGATTTCTGTTTGAGTGGATCTGATCAAATACTGTGCAGTTTATTGGTGAAAATTGTCAGCATCCCTTTAAGAAAGTTTTAATTGGAACCTCGCTAATTAAAACCTTCTTTTGAACACAGCTCGTATTTTCTATGACAAATTATACGAGAAGTTAGGATTTCAATCCAATAACATCCAAAACATTTACGACATCTGTAATCTAAAATTACCAATTCACATCCAAATTGACAAAGATTCGAGTAAATTACGTCCAGATTATGACAAGAAATAAAATAATTCTCCAGAGGGAATAATTTTACAGCTGGTTGATTAACTTAACATTGATCACATTGGTCATGTTCGCAAGGATCCAGCGAAGACAATATTAAATGACCAGGTCTAATTGACCTTAACATGCTATTATGAATGCTGCATGAGAACATGGGCGCCATCTTCAGAATAATCGCGCCAGCCATCTGACACTGGTAGGGTTAAGATGGTACCACCGAGTTCTATGTTTTAACAGACAGCCGCAGATATCGGTGTCTACATCTGGAATTGGAATTCTTCCAGATTAACACGGAAACCGACAATACCTTACAAATAGGTGTATAATGTAGGTCGAGAAGTTAAGACAAAGACGAGTGTTTACAACATTATTTTACTAAATTAACTCGTGAATTTATTGGTCAGAACTGGTTTACTTTTGGATTTGTATAACTTCAATAGACATGAAAACGTAATAATCAAGTACAATTGAAAACTGCTTTAAGAAAAGTATCTTAATTGATTAATTATCATGTATTTTGAATTTTACTTACATCATATTGGATTTAATTTCAAATATGAACAATTCTGAAGAAAATTATGGTATTTCTTTTGTATGTGGAACCAAAGGACAATGCATTATATTTCTTTTAAACTCTGCAGCAATACAACAATTAGTACATATTTCTTCTCCTTTACTCTATTTCAAAATGGAACCGACCTACTACCCTTTCAACCAACTAATAATATCCATATCTCGAAGTAAACCGCCCATACCGTTTTACAAAATCCTGGGTCCGCCCCTATGACTTTTGTACCTTTTTCCCCCTAGTAATAATCATTTGTACCATGACCAGTAATTAATATAAAGATATTGTCAGCACACACAACAGGCCCTGTTTTCTGCCCGCGATAACGATGTAGGTACAGATATGCTTATAATTGATCTGGGCAGATCGCCCTTGTAGACTTCTATACAATCAGCAACATCGAAGGCAATGCTTCCAGGGGGGCCGTAGCCCCCACATCAAGGACGATCTCAGGTGGAATGATAATAAAGCTCTCTCTCACTCCAGGGTCAATAGGTGATTTCAGGTGAGCTGGCAATGCATTGGGAGAGATGCTTATATGTTTGCGGGTGGCTTGTTTGCGGCACGTTAGAACATAATGGTCAATTTTGCTGGTCGCTGGTCAAGAATTGAATGCGATAGCCTCTCGACTGACCGACCATGCTAGGGGTATCCGAGTCGTTTTTCTGTGAACGTTGTGGCGATTTCCGTTAATTTCGGACAGGATATTGTGATACATAAAATGTACTCGATGTCATTAAATATTCAATGGAATATGCTGTTTTTCACATGACTTAATCTTGTGGTGATATATAGTTATACAGCCAATGGACTATAAGCAGGTTTAATTTTAGGATGGCTCAATTCTTATAGCATTAGAATCTTCCATGTTACAGAATCTTGTTCTGTATCCTTGGAAAATGACATATAAACTTACACCTTTTCGATCGCACAATTGAAAAAAAATCCTGAAAATATACATTCATAATAGAATGATAGTAATTATGGAAAGAAAATTAAATCTCTTTGATCATAAGGATAACCATAAGTATTAACACTGCATGTTGCCCAGGGGGGTCACTTATTCACCTAACTTGCCTAAGGGGTCACTTATATTAACACGTATCTCGCCTAGGGGTCACTTACAATTGACGGAGTTCTAAGCGAGTGTCACAGAATGACAGGCAAGCTGCCTTCAGAATTAAGACTCCCCTGGGCAAGGTACTAATTAGCTTTAGCCTTGGCATTCAGCGCGATAGAGTGGCGGACTTTACCACGCGTACAGGTGAATACAGGTGAACATGGGTGAAATATGTGAAAAATACCGTTAGGTGAAAAGGTGAGGCAATGACATGCATCTAGATTTACAACATATGCTAATTAATTTGCACTTCGGTATATTCAATGTAACGTAGTTGTCCTGCAGATATGACATACACCCTTGATAGATGCGTGTAATCAATTAATCAAGTGTGAAATGAATACTATAAATTCATCACACACATCTTAATCATGTTAAGATAGACTCGTCTATTTAGGCTAGTTTCTCATACGGTTATGCATTTTAAGCAAAAGCATGCGTGACACCTAGAGATAATACATCAATGATATAAGTGGACAGTATTGTTGTTATTATTATTATTATTATTATTATTATTATTATTATTATTATAATATTATTATTATTATTATTATTATTATTATTA
>JAUTBZ010106869.1:0-16600 GCA_032361785.1 Lepetodrilus galriftensis
CACACACACACACATGCACACACACACACACACACACTACACACACACACACACCACACACACACACACACACCACACACACACACACACACACGCACACACACACTGAATCATCCACCTGTATATGATTGAGGTGATAATTGCTACATGTATCATGTGTATTAGCCATATGGCTGTATACATGGTATAGTAGTACAGTAATACCAGTGTCTAGCCATATGGCTGTGTAGTAGTAATACCATTGCCTAGCCAATTATGGCTGTGTAGTGCTAGTAGTAACATGTAACAGTGTCTAGTCTACAGTGAGTGAATTATTGTTTTACGGCACAGCAGGAATCTTTCACCAATAGGCGATGACTGTTTGGTCTACAGTATGTTTAGATCTAGTTGTTTTTCTTAAACATGTTAAATATTGGACAAATTATTGCCTGAAAATTAATACAATTAAAGGGGTAAAGCAAGGACTGGCCAGCTCGGAGTCTGTATACTGTGTCTAAGTGGGATATCATTGTTCTATCTGCGACGTGATATTCTAAGTGAACTAGCACTATGGGGAGATATTCTAAGTGAACTAGCACTATGGGGAGATGAGTGCTTATCTGTCACCAGGTCAGTGAATCAGCACATGTAATATGGTAATATATTGTACAGGGGTCTATTCCTACTTATATCAACCTTGTGAATTAACTTTACAACAATGTGTAACATTTTAGATGTGATAAAGCTGGTATGTTATTAATATATACAACATTATATATTAAGTATGAAGATACATATGGCGGCTACATTGTTTCAAAGCAATACTAAACAGCTTGGTATTGGATTGAAACATTGTAGCTACTTGTTAACAATATTAATTACATGGTAGTTTCCATAGTATTATTTGTCTTTATACCTGGGCCCATATTCTCGAAACGTCTTAGCTAAGAACTTCTTAGTGAGAAAAGATCTGTTAAAAAATTAACATGAGCAGAAACCCAGTTAGGCAAATTGTTAGTACTGTCTGGTAAGCTTGGTATGTCTGGTAGGCTTGGTATGTCTGGTAGGCTTGGTAGGTCTGGTAGGCTTTGTAGGTCTGGTAGGCTTGGTATGTCTGGTAGGCTTGGTAGGTCTGGTAGGTTTGGTAGGCTTGGTATGTCTGGTAGGCTTGGTAGATCTGGTAGGCTTGGTATGTCTGGTAGGCGTGGTAGGTCTGGTAGGCTTGGTATGTCTGGTAGGTCTGGTAGGCTTGGTAGGTCTAGTAGGCTTGGTAGGTCTGGTAGGTCTGGTAGGCTTGGTAGGTCTGGTAGGCTTGGTATGTCTGGTAGGCTTGGTATGCCTGATAGGCTTGGTAGATCTGGCCCCGAGATTACGAAACTTTTCAACTCAGAAATTTGTTCATAAAACGTCATGTGACGTCATAACCCTACTCACTCAGCATACTCAGGCTATGACGTCACATGACGTTTTATGGTATGTCTGGTAGGTCTGGTAGGCTTGGTATGTCTTGTTCCACTGAATAATTGCAGACAACTAGCACAAATTCATCTATATGTTTTGTTTCTTTTAATTTTAGGAGAATTTTCACACAATATTTTTTGTTCTTCTCTTCTCAGTTCACAACTTTCTTTTCATTTTTTTTCAGGGCAGTGTAACCATAGCAACCCATGCAGTGACAAGTGTGAGGACCTCCAGGGTGGCGGGCTGATCTGTGACTGCCGGGCGGGCTTCAGGCTCAAGTCTGACGGGTCCTCGTGTGCCGGTACTGTATAGCCACTCACTCACTTGAACTAACTCACTCATATTTTGAGGAATTAGTACATTTGGAATAAACAATCTAGGTTTTAATAACATTTCATTGGTTTGGATAAGATAAAAAAAATCATGCTCAAACTTTTTAGGTGATTAATATTCATTTTCAAAAGTCCCAGATGGAGATAAACGATGGCCAAACTTAATCGTTTTGAGATGTTTAGTGATTTGTAATACAAATTGCAGGAACACACTGGCACTAGTGCTGGGTATGAGATTGATAAACATACATTCTGAGAGATAACATCATGAAAATGCTCCAGCAGCGAATTTCACCAAATTGAAATAATTACTGTAGCCATTAAAATAGGATTTTATAATGTTTACGTTAATTGCGGGTACAAGCAAACTCTTTAATATTTATTTTGATTAAATGTCATTTTCCAAGGCCCCAGATAGTGGAAATCCATGGAGCCTTGCCAAATGAATATTAATGAAAATAAATGCTGTAGTATTGGCTTGTAATCACAATTAAAATCTTAAAATACAATAAGTTGAGAGTACTATCTTTGGCGAGTTCTCGGAATATGAGGCATTAATTTAGCATAATAAATGTACTACAAAGCATTAAAATCGTCTCAAAACACAGTTTGAGCATGATTTGGGCATAATTATTTTTCTTTTCTTTTCTTGGACTAAGTCTCGAATTGTTCCCCAAAGTCACACAGCACTAACATGTTCTTTTATCACCCAATACTGGCTCACACTGGAGATAACATCAAGAGGACAACTATGTTATTCACCCGGAGATAACATTTTTCAACTTCACTGATTGGTCAAGAATTACTAATTTGCATAGTTATCCTCCAGTAGCCAAAGACTCTACCATTGTGATGTAATCACCATCGACGGTCGCCACCGTCATAACAATGATATGACGTCACAGTGCAAAAGCCCATCAGCTTGTTCATTGACTTTCCAATAAAAACATTTCACACATGAAGTGCTGTTTTTCCTTCTTAAATGACGTAAGACTGATATTGGGTGATAAATAGAATCTCAACCTCGTGCCTTTTGATATCAATGTTATCCTACTCGTTGATGAAAGTAACAAAAATCCTCGGCAAAGCCTCGGAATTTGGTTACTTTTATCAACTCGTAGGATAACATTCAGCTGACATTGATATCAAAAGACACTCATGTAGAGATTCTCTATATCCACCAAAAAATTGTTATTTACTGATGTAGGCCTCCTTATCCCCCAGCATTCGATAGTTATAAAACAAATCATATTTTATATTAAATAGGGGGAACGTTCCGTTGCATCAATGTTCTACACAAGGTATGTCCCTTTGCATAATATTATATAGAGCCGTTGGTCCCTTTGCATAATAGTATATAGAGCCGTTTGCCGTAGCCTATTTGATTTAAGTCGCAGAGAGGTTGAAGTGAAGATTTGTCAAACACACAGCGGTGGAAAGCTTTTTGGAAGTAGTCTACAAACATGAGGTTATGTATGTCAAGTGAATTTGCAGTTATAGCTAAGAACTAGTCCAAGCACAACCATACATATCTGTGATATTATGCCTTTAAGTTTTAGCTCGAACTCAGCGATATAGCCTATACATAATTAAATATTATCATGATTATATTTAGCTTAGTCAACGATTTCACTAGGTTATGCTTGATGTAGGTCCACGCAGGCGGACCTTAGCCTATGTTATAGCCTACCATGCTTAGCCTACATCAATAATACACGTTGTATCTGTATTCTGTCATGCATGTGGTGCATTTCAACATAATATAGTATGGTTTCAACAACGTAGGCTGTGTAAAATATCTTATACATTATAAAACTATTTAACTAATTCGCACACGTGCGCGCACGCACACACATACACGCACGCACGCACGCACACGCACACACACACACACAACGAATCGATGTAGCCTACTAGTATACCGTATATGTATTGGGCCTAGCCTACACGCTAGAAGTAGAACTACATACTAGAACTATAGGCCAGAATCACACACACGCGCTCACATACATACGCACGCACGCACCACGGCCCACTACATTATAACCAGTATGAGACATACATGTAGGCCTACTTTAAAAAAATATATATAGCCTGTATATATTCCGTATTTGAAGATCTTGCCGCCGACACTGGTATGCATATGCCATGCATAATGCCCTAGATATTGTGTGGGTGCGCCCTCTTTTCCATTTACATTCCAGCGATTGTGCAACACGCTCGGTAAAATCATTGACATGCAGGCCCTGGGAACATCTGGATCGTAGTATTGTAATACGGACTATTTTCTCAATATCATATTAAACTAGATCTAAATGAATTGCTAAATGAATGCATTACATCCAGTTGGCTTTTAAGCTGTATCTAGAAAACCGCACTTGCGCAAGATAATTATAATGATCGCCTACATGTAGATCTGTCATTCATTACACACAAGCTTAGTATAAAATGTCCAAACTATATTCTATGTTCGTGACATTAGACCAGATGCATACAAAGGATAAGAATATTATGGAAATCATGCCGTCTTTTCGCGTCCCAGCTCATTCGTGTGGTACAATGGGCGCCTGGAAACCGTCTGGCTGTGACGTCATGGGGCATTCAAGGACAGCATAATACAACGCACAATAAAAAGAGTAGACTAGTTCTCCATGTTCTAGTTATAAATATACACAGGTCTACATAGCTAGACGCCATTTTGTCACAAATGTCTCCATGTTGGCAACTTTTTGGAATCTTGATATTGCGAATTTTTTTTAGAACTGATTTGTAGAGATGTGTCAGTTTAATGAGGGTGGTCATGCAAGAATATCGGTTTCTTCAATCAACTATACCTTACTTCTGTGGCTCATTATACATTTTCTTTTGCATACATATATGCCTCTTCTTGCAATACAAAGATAGTCCCATCTGTCCCCAGCAACGAGAAGGTCAAACAGACATAAAGAACCAACATGTATTTGAGAATTTATTGAAATGATCTTTTCAACACGTTTTCTTGATTTTCATAGCACAACTGTTCACATGGTTCAGATTTTGGAAAGTTTTCTTGCAAACAGATCGTCATACAAACAAACATAATATACAGAAACAGGGTCATACATTCAATTATAGTTAGTGAGGAATGACAATAATCTCCAAGCATATAGATTTTCACAATGCAAGTGTATACATATGTAGTTTTTTTGATCTTTCGAATATGTATTTGAATAATGTTTTATAATAATAGAATACAATGAATCCAGAAGAAATACAATGTTCCTTGTTTAAAATTAAAATGCCAAACAAACGCATAACATTGCACAACAGGGCATGAATAGTAATAGTAGCATATTGTTCCACTTGGGAGACAAGCGCAAAGGCGACACTTTGTAGCTATGGAAGTACTGTAGTCGCCTAGCACTGTAGGTAGAGCATGCTGTTTGGGGAATAATGCAATTACTATTAAATGTCACTTGAGTTTGACGTACTGGCATGGCAAGAAACAATTTTGATTAACATTTCAGCAGAAAACAAGCCCAAATAAATCAGCAGATTGCCATGCCTGTCCGTAATATAGATCAAAAAGATAACAAATAATTTAATTTCTAATTGAAGTTTGATCTATATTAAATTATTCTTGAAAAATCTAGCAATATCTGTACCAGGTAATACTATACAAAATACTCAACTTTTCTACATATTAGTGATTTATAGTTTAATTAGTTAACCCACTACAAGTATTCAAAAGTAATGTATTCCCCATATATGACTAGTTGTCAATATTTCATATTTGTCCAGATGGTTGAATTACTGATCGAATTATTGAATAACATTGGAGAAGGGATGGAAATTAGTCTGTTAGCCCTGTGCCACACACACATCCTATCAACATATCAGTGACATTTAGCAATGCATACTAAAATAAATTTGAAACTTTTGAGCAGAAAGATAAACAGGATGTTAATGTGAAAATATTATTGGAGGTACAAAAGTGACAACACTTACGCCATGTGAACATGATAACGCACTTATATTATATATCACACAAATCATTATCAACATTACGTGCATTTCAGCATTTACATGAAGCAATATCATGGCTACACAAACCTTGGCATTAGCATCAATTATTTCAACACTGCTTACAAGACCCGATTATCTTCAAGTCACATGATAATAAATTAGTGTCCACATGTTTCGAGCCACCTCCAGGTTTAAGTTAAGCCGTGGCCTATATTTTACTAAACAGTCGTACTGTAGTCATGGTATAAATAGGGACATACCCCAGCAAACAAATAACAATATACATAACACAACATCATTACAACGTTGTGTGAATGTCACATTTTATCACAAAGTTAATACTCACACGTTGTAATAGCCAGTGTTCGAAACAATAGGGGGTCCGGGGGGGTCATTTGAATATCTGCAATGTCAATCTGAGTGACCCCCTGAAAATTACAGATTTTACGACAGAGAATGTCCCCCCTTATTATTTTCATTACTTCGAACACTGTAATACTGTCGATATAACGCTATGCATTTGTTTGCCGAGACGGAAGTTTTCTTTGCCAGACTACCAGTACGACAGTATAGCGAAACACAGGCCTGAATATTTATTACAAGTCACATCTTTCGCATGCATTCACATAGATGGAATATATACATAGATTGTGTTTCTGTCCACTGAGATTGCGAGCTCTTGCAGGCCTGCAGCTGTACACTAGTTACAATACTGGATACATTCATACATCAATATCAAACTAGACATCAAAGGGGAAATCTCAATGGGTTTTGCATTGCTACTATTGACTAAGCAGCTAAAGGGGTGTTCAAAAACATTAAAACTCAGCTGTATGGTGCAAAAACACTTGAATGCTTTAAACATAAAGAGCTACACTTGAACTGGCAGTATCTGAAAATGTCAACACAAACCGAATGCACAATGGATTTCAATAGAACAAGCTAGAACAAGGCCAGCTAAAGAAAGGTGTCGTAGACGTTGCCTTGGCCACAGTAGTGGTGGACGTGGTCAACGGTGTCGGCAGCAGGCACTCTTCTGCTTACTTGTTTCCACAGTAGATCTTACCCTGTGCTCCAATTCCGAGATTACTATTCCCTACTACGCTCCATTATGGAATGACTGTGGCTCCAATGACCAGGTAAAGCAATGGACGATACCACTCGCAGAACTACCACCTACTACTCGCCCCGATCCACATCTGTGCGCACACACAAACACACACACTTGCACACAGCCTGATGCAAAATATGGACAACATGTACACTACTGCACTATGAAAAGTACTGTACATATTTACAAATGTTAGAAAATATTTACATTGGCCCGTTGACCAGAACAGTTGTAGTTGCAAATTGATTGCAAGTCAAATTTTCGGAACCCATTCAAAATTTAATTCTGGTTGTATGAACCACTTTTATCACTAACAATTTTAGCCGATCATTTCAGGACTAGTAGCATAGGCACCAAAGGTTTTAAACGTTAAAAAGTAGGTTCTCCGCAGTGTATTATTTAACTTGCCACTGTAAATCAGGCACATGTTAGTCTAGAGCCCTGCATATTCTCAAGTATTGCAGCAATAAGTGTTTTATGCAATGGACTTTAGATTTCAGAAATTATTAATTACAATCAATTTTAGCTACAACCGTCTTGTGCAAGGGGCCCCAGATCAAGTAGGGGGAGGGTAATGTGGGCATATTACCAACACCCAACCTGGAATATAATAATAATATACACTTTATAGTTCCTTCCTTACAGCACTCGTCAACTACCATCTCTTTGTTCACTAGCTTCTGTTCCTGGTTGCGTTCCCGCTCCAGTTGAATTAGCACTTCATTCCAGCAGTGTGGTATTATCACTTTACTGTCCTGTGTTCGCTTCTCCATCGCACGATCAGCCCACAAATATATATATATATTCTGACTAGTATAGCAGTAACCATGTAAATAGACAGCATCTTTGAACTGGGGAGAACTTGGTTCTGTCAATCTGTTGGCTCATATGGGCGGTCAACGGTCCGTGCTCACAATCACAGCACTAATGTATAGACATGCAGTTGGTAAATGCATTAAAGTCAGCTGGCCATAGTTTGTCATTATAGGAATGTTTTTGGTAGTCAGTTTCTTTCCTTTCACATCCAGTCCAAAGCTTAGGCAGCCCTTTGACAGTGGCTCTAAGCTGGCACTGTTCATAACTTCCTATCTTACATGGAAACACGAGCTGGTAGTGACGTACACACACACACAGCGACAAGCAGACATAATGCACATAAATAGTATAGGTCACACATCCCACCTAGGAAGGCAGTCTCTCCCGCTCTTTCTCTCCCGCCCAACATTTACACGCACACCAGCCCAACAATCAAGCAATAAGTTAAGGATGAAATAAACACCTCCTCGTGAACGATCCACAACCTTGGTAAATTAATCTCACGTTTTTGCTGATGTGGTATTTATGAGCAGGCAGGCTGTCGATGATATTTGATGGTGCAGGAGATGAACACTGCACATGGATGTTGATGGCAGTAACCATGGTGATGACAAGGACGATAGATTCTTTAAGCATAGATCGTGTCCGTCCAACACCAGGTGGTTGCAGGCTGCTGACAGGTGACGGGTGCCACTCCGGGGTTATCACAGTTTTGTAGTCTTGTAGGCACGTCAGCAGAATGCCTCTTACGAATGATTGTATTTGATTAGGCGATATTTCTTGATCCTAAATAGTATCAAACAACTTCAACTGTAGTTGTCAATGGCTGCATACTCTGCAATAGAAATTACAAAAGGTAAATGTTGTTGTTACTTACAGATAGAGAGCTAAACAAATGGGTTTGCAAATATTAACAAGCTCTAGTGGTATAATCTTTCTACTTGAACCATTTTTACAATTTGACAACAAGTGGGATGTCCTTACCGGTGGTAATTCACTTCTATTTTTCTCAATGATTAATTCGTCTGTTGTTGTTTTCCGGTAGACAGGGTTGTCGAAATTCATACTTTTTCCGTTGCCTCTAGAATATCGTTTGTACAGGACAAACACCACCTGAAAAAGCAAGGTAATGACAATCTCTCTACATATAAACACTTATGATAAACATTGAAATGCAATAAAACATTTGTAACCGCCATTTTCCTTGCAAATGATTACAGAGTTAAATTCTTCTAGTGTTTTCACATTATTTTACATGCACATTAGTTTTGTATGTTTATAAATTCCTACAAGTTATAACTGAGTACAAGTGGAATGCAACTTACCACGCTAATGATCAAGATGACAGCCAACAAGATGCCAACAACGATGCCTGCAATCTGTCCGATATTTTCGTCTGAGAAGTGTTCGGGCGTATTGCGAGTTTGATTCAATTGGTTAACAATAGTGTATCCACTGCTCTCCGTGGTCACCTCGACAGCAGATCCAGTGGTAGGCTGAGCATTCGGCACTGGAAAACACCACCAGACATTTAATACCAATATTCAAAGTAGAACGTGTATAAAATGCTAGATCCATTACTGTGATAAATAGCATGATCAACATGATTTTCAGCATAGATTGGGGACAATAAATGACCTTAAAATCATGAGCAAAGATGCAAATTGTAAAGAAACGAGTAATTGATGATGAGTGATTTCATAGATTAATAGTGACATCATGCAGACAGGTATTACCGGTATATTAAATATGGACGTTGCTAGTAAATATTAAGTTCACAGGCAATTGGTTGGATGGAGATCTATGCTATCATAGTGATGTCATGCAAACAAGTAGTGAACAGAGACGATTACCATTTATTATTATTTCTGCAGCTTAGGAAATGTGGTAAATAACAAAGAAAAGCAAGCAAATCCAAACTGATGTTTGTCTAGCTGGGATGACCCTCACCTTGAGTGGATGAGCGATTGTGACTTCTGTTTGGGGAGTCGGGTTGGGATGGAAGTGGAGTCGTCTTCACTACCACAGTGGCACCACTTGTCATTTCTGAAGAATAACCACCATGCATGTACGGTATGATATCCAGGTGCGTGTGGGAACGAGACTTAACTCATTATCAATCAACATTCTGTGCCAATCCAAACTTGTTGCCCAACCCATACTAAAGTGCCAACTACAAGTTGATGCCAACCCATGCTCACTGCCAACCGATACCAATATAAGTGCCATTTTGAAACTCAACAAAACCTACTCTTTGACTTGCAGTTACAGTAGAATCGGCAGCTATTAGTTAGCGAGATATTGTACAATATTGCAACAGCCGGAATTATATATATCAAATATGCTCAATATTATGAAGCAGGCACTGAAACGACAGCATAAGATATCATTCAGCTTTCATGTCAGCCACAACACAGACTGACATGTTCCAACTCGTGCATGTCATGCTAATATATTCTGTACAACTTGTACAAACACTGATCCTGAGCAGACATGTATGAAACTGCTACTACATCATGTCAAAATGCTTACCAATAGCAACACACATCTTCTTATCCGCTGCCAGCTGGAATCCGTTGTCACATGCACAGGTGAAGTGATCATGAGTTAGGTCGTAGTTTTCTGGATTGGGTAGCGCCTTGGGCAGACACAAATGATGACAGCCTCCATTGTTATCTCTGCAGAATCCTGGTTACAAGAAAATTACATTGTTATTGTATTTGTTGTTGTGAAAAATATGCTTCATTGTATTATTTAAGTTACTTGCCACAATGTACGATACAATTGTGTTGCAATACAAGACCAATATTTTAGTATACATATCTACAGCATTCGACAAAATGCAGTTAATTACTGTAAATTGGCAATCATATAGCAACTCTGCTGCACATTGTCGACTGCCCACACTATATTCCACACAACTGCCCACACTATATTCCACACAACTGCTGTAGTACTCACGGCGTACGGTTTGCTGTCTGTACGGGTGAAACACGTGCACGTCCATGGGCGAGTGGAGGTTCAAGACGATCTCCTCTACATTCTCACGGCCGAACTTGCTGTACTTGCGCACCGACTTGCTTGGCCAGTCCGTCCAGTAGAGGTAGTCCTGAACAGAGAAGATTCAGTACAGACAGGGGAACAACATCATGCTCTCTAAATCACACCTAATGCTCTCTAAATCACACTTAATGCTATATAAATCACAGGCCGTCCAATACGTTACATTATTCTTAAAGAATCATTTTAGCTGTATTAGATAAAACTAGACGGTTTCTCACCTCGAACACAGTGATGGCGAAGGGATGTTTGAGGTTACTGTGGCTCCTCAGAATGATGGCGCGGTCCGTGCCGTCCATGTTTGCGCTCTCGATAGTGTGCAGCTTGGCATCAATCCAGTATATCCGGTTGCTGCAATAGTCTGAAAGTTGCAACAACAAATACTTTTAGTCACTGCACAAAATTGATAAAAATATAGACATTCATTGAACGATTTGTGGCTTAATTTTGCTGCAGGTAATACTGAAATAATACTTTAGATAAGTAATTTATAAATACTAGCCATATTAACTTTTAGTGATCATAAATATGAAAAGAAAAACATTAAACAACATAATAACTCTACTAAACAAGATCTTACCAATTGTAATGCCATTTGGCCAGGTAATGTTCTCGGAAACAATAACTTCTCGGTTCTCGCCATTCAATCCAGACCGTTCGATCTTAGGGTCCTTGCCCCAATCTGTCCAATACATGTATCTGAAACAAGAGATCAGGGACCATTGCAATATGTACAAGAACTCGCACACGCATTCAATGAACTGAGGAAAGACGCTTATGAATACATTGACTGACAATGTGATCCAAATGGAAGTAGGGATCGTCCACCTCACCGGGCCAGGTATATTATCCACAGGCGGACAATGAATGGAGGAATTAGTGCTTTGCGTCCGAGCAGGAACATTTCATCTATACACAACCCACGTAGGTTCTCGTTCCTCAAAAGTTAATGTAGAGCCATGATATGATGTGAATTGGTTGAAGAGGTACAAAAGAAACTCACCCATTGTTGGGGTCCAAGACGATAGCTCTAGGTTCATCGAGGTCGGTATGAATCAAGGTCTTTCTGTACTTGCCGTCGAGAGAAGCCACCTCGATCCTGTCGTAGCCGGTGTCTGTCCAGTAGACATACTTGTTGATCCAGTCCACGGCCAGACCGTCGGGCGTGTTCAGATTGTCCTTGACCACCTCCACCACATGACTTGTGTCGTCCAGGTCAGAACTGCAACACGCGCAAATACTCCTCAATAAGTCAAACATAATGTATTGATTTCCGTATCCAGAATTATGATAATGACCAGGGGGGGTCCTAATCTCGAAACATTTCTGCAGTAATCTTTCGGAATGGACATGTTCAGTGACAGTGCAAGCTCTTTACCTGAATATCTTTTCCTTTGTCACATCAGTCCAGTAGATTTTCTTTGAGCTGTAGTCGTAATCCATCGCAATTGCTCCAGAGATTTTACTTTCGTTAAGCAGCAACTTGTACTCGAAGAACGCCTCCAGACTGATCCGGCGAAGATCTTTCCTGTCTGCCAACAACAGCTCGGCTCTTCCAGCTAGAAACAGGAAATACGTCTTAAACATTGTTAGCAACTCTATGTGGGTGATAATAATACACCCAACAGACAAAGCTTTTTAAAATAAGCGGGTTGTCGTAGCTATTTTGCATCAATAAATTTGATATGAAAATATCTTTGAGGAATAATGCATGTATTTCCCAAATTGCTATTTAACTCACATTTGGCCTTGCAATATCTGTTATTTTCCAACTGGTAGCCTTCCATGCATTCACACTTGAAGCTGCCTTTGGTGTTGATGCAACGTTGAGAGCAGGCGCCATGGATGTGGTTGTCGTGGCATTCGTCGATGTCGTCGCACACCGTCAGGGAGTTTGCCATCAGTTTGTAGCCAGGGTGGCACTCACAGCGGTTCTTATTCCGGAAGAGATTAACACATATCTGACTACATCCGCCGTTGTTCTTTTTACAGGTGTTGTCTGTAGGAAGGAATATGTCTAGTATAATAAAGATGAATCTCATACTAGCAGGGGGATCGGATCTTTCAGCAGAACCGATTATGTACTATTGGAAGTAAAAAACTATCAGCACATAAATTAACTTAAAGTAATAAAATTGTACTTTTGTTAAGTAATTAAAATAACAGAACCCATGCAAATTGCAAATCCTTACGAATCAAGACAAAAACAACTAAATGTCCTGTGCCCATGTTCTCAAAGCCTCTTAGTCTTAGCTAAGAATTTCTTAAGAAAAGATCTCTTAAAACATTAACCTACGCATGAAAACCTGTTAGGCAAATTCTTAGTACTTACAAACCTCTTAGGACTTATGAAGTTTGGAGAATACAGGCCAAGGTTTCTAAATATTATCATCACTTTCACTTACTATAAGAACATTTAAATCATTTGCAAAAACTGGAATTAAATCTGGACTTACTACTATTACTACTACAAATAGAAATCAACGTGCTCACATTCACAACACATTATATTTATTAAAAGCATGGATTTACAACACAGCCATTGTACTAACAGCTGATTGCATTTAACGCAACAAAATTAACACAAAAAATACAACAATACAACTAAACAAGTTTCATACACATTAATAGTCTATTGTCACATTGTGTAGGTGTACTGTTTTTCACAGTACATTTGTTTATCAGGGAAAAAGCAAACTTGGTCTAGATTTCAAAGACTAAGTTTTGTGGAAAATAAAGATAAACATTAACAAATCTATACAACAAAAAGTGCACGAAATGTATAACTACAGGGCAACAGGTGAAAACAGACAAACCTAACATTGTAAACCTACCACTATCAGGTCCGGCCGCTAAATAGTGGGAAAAGAAATATAAAAAATTTAATGTAATCCCTTGGAATTAAATTACAAATTGTAAGTTTTGAGATATTATGTTATTAACAATATGTAGCTCGTTGTATGGATAACTTACTTGCACATCCTAGCTCGGGGCTCTCGTCGTTGAAGTTGTGACAGTGGGCAGTGCCATCACAGACCAGGCTGCGTGATATACACAGCTTCTGCTCCCCCAGCTCCACAGGCCCGCAGTCAAACTGGTCGTCTCTACACACAGTCACGTCTGGCAAAAACATACAGACACCAATGTAGTCCCAGCTTTCAACAAATGAATAATAAATTGAATAAATATTCTAGTTCATAATTTATTTTAAATCTGTTTCAGACCCGAGAAGATGATAATACTTGAGAAATGTGTTTGTGTATATTGGTACATGAATAGCATATTTCAAATAACAGTAACTTACTCTGGTTGGTGCAGCCGAGTTCATCCGATCCATCTTGGCAATCTACATTTCCATCACAACGAATCGTCTCCGATAGACAGTCATGACTGACTTGGCACATGAACTGATCAGGACGGCAGGTTTTAACACCTACAAACAAACAAAAATAGCTTTATATTTTCTGCTGCATTTAGTAAAATATATTACTACATAATTAAAAAGTATAAAATCTATAAATGGAAAAATACAATTAAACACTGTCAGTCCTATTTGAACGTTAATTCGGCTGTGGTAATTTTGAACACTTGTCATCAAATATAGCATTAATTCCAAGAACATTCATAGATGGGCGCATCTCCTGGACTGCGATGGGTTTGTCTCTGGCAGAAAAGTGGTTAAAAGTTTGCATCATTGTCACCACCAACACTTACAGTTCTCGTCAGATTCATCTTCGCAGTCGGGATCGTTGTCACAGAACCAGGACATGTGGATGCACTCCCCTGACGACTTGCACTGGAACTGGTTCATAGAGCACGTCCGGTTGGTGATCAACGAACAGTTCTTCTCGTCGCTGTTGTCAGTGCAGTCCAGATCGCCGTCACAGACCCAGTCGTGTCTGATACACGGCCCGTCGTGACACTGAAACTCCCCTGCATCACATGACGTCGGGACGGGGCCTGAACGATAATAAACAAACATGAATAGATGTAGATTGTGAGAAATGGAACATGTAAACCTGTCCATAGCATTAGGATTAAACCATGAGCCGTTGTTTTTTCTTTCTTAAAAGTGGCCATTGAAATTCTTGATGTAACATTACACTGGGCAAACATTACACTGGGCATTGGAAGTTGGCTTGAATTGATATCAGTAGCATCATATGGATCTATGCAATTAATATGACAAGAACATACGACCAAGCCATGGCATACAATAAAGGTAATGATAATTAAGCCTAGTCCATTGTAAACTCACCACATTGCGTCTCATCAGATCCATCCTTGCAATCCTTCTCAAAGTCGCACTTCCACTGCAGGGCGATACACTGGGTGTTGTTACACTTGAACTCATCCTTTGTACACTCAGCTTCTGGCAACACAAACGTACACAATGTAATCATGTGGATAAACTATCTGACGCAATAATCACACGAGCGACATTTAAACCCTAAAAATAATGTTTAACAATCAGGGCCCATATTCTCGAAAGTTCTTAGCCAAGAATTTCTTAGTGAGAAAATATCTCTTCAAAAATTAACACAAGCAGAAACCCAGTTAGGAAAATTCTTAGTACTTACGAACTTCTTAGGATTTACGAAGTTTCGAGAATACGGGTCCATGTCCCCGTTTCACAAAACAATCGTAGCGCTACGAGAGTCGTAACTCATTAGTAACTCCATGCTAACGTACAGGATTTACGACCCTCGTAGCGCTACGAACGTTTTGTGGAACGGACCCCTGGGTATCGTTTCTCGTAGCTCTCACACCTACTACAATACCAGAAGCACTCCCGTAGCGATTAATATATGAGGAACATGCACTTACAAGTGCACTATGGTCTCATAGTGGATATGAGAGCTTCGAGAACATAATATCCAGGACGCACTATTTTTTTTCTGTAAAGAAATGTCGCCAAAGTATGATAATCTGGGTATCGTTTATCGAAGCTCTCTTATTCGCTAAGAAACCACAGCACTCTCTCAGCAGTGTATTAGCTATCGGCAAAGAGAGCGCATGTGGATACGAGAGCTTCGAGAAACGATACCCTGTTGTACATCGTACATGTATATGGCTTATTCTTGTTACTTTCTATCACCGTAAGCTACAAGATATCGGATATAATCCATGTTATCCATCCCATAGCATAAAGCCATTATTATCAATTATCAGATATTGAAAATATGATTAATAAGTACCATGCTAACACTTAACTGTATTGTTCAATCTAAACATCAGTCGACTGTCTGAAACAAAGGAGCGACATTTTGAGCTTGAGTATCTAAATGTTTAACGTCCTCTTGTTTAATTATATAAACTAATCACAACGGCAAAATGATGATGGAGCGATCATTTTACTTTTACATGTGTATAATTATTACGACTACAGGGTAATTGGATGTGTTTCTTATGTGTTGGGCACGATTTCATGCCCGTGTGGCATTATCTTTGTTGATAATGTCATATTCCATAAATGTCACAATTTCCTCATAATTTGCAATGTCTAGATATATACGGCATTCATTATATAATGTATACCATCAAAGCGTAGCTAACGCCTCCTCTCACTCTCTGTGTGTTTGACAATGTTAATTAAGGTATGGTTTCTCGAAGCTCTCTTATCTACTACGAGACCATAAGGACTCTCGTAGCCATCTATAATACATGGGGGATGGTACACTTACGGGAGCGCTATGGTCTCATAGTGGATAAGAGAGCTTCTAGAAACGATACCCAGGAGAAAGTTCATTAACGGTACTAATCCAAATTGGTGCTAGATATATACGAGTAGTACATTTAATGCAATATTGATTGCACGCTGTGTGCGACTTATACA
>JAUTBZ010106980.1:0-16596 GCA_032361785.1 Lepetodrilus galriftensis
TCACAGTATGAATGCAATGTTTTGGGGTCACGTGAACCAATCAGATTGTCGGATTGACAATAGATTTATTTATTTACGTGTAGCTGTTTTCTCCTGGAACAGCCCATTGAGGGACGCCTGACACCCCGTTGTTTGAACCATACATAGAACAAGACTTGCGTCAATAATGAAACTCTCATCTATGTCCAGACTGGTTACATTGTCTTGATGCCGTAACTATTGGTGACTCGTAATTATTTGTGAACAAGTCTGTTATTACGATACGCTGTTGCCTGTCTATGTATATTTAGTTTGTGCAAGATGGCTCTTTGTTTACCTTGTGGGTGTCTCTAGTAATCTATGGGACTAACGGTTCGTGGCTTTGTTGTGTCTCTCTGTTGACTGTGCCAGTCGCTGGTCTGTCCTCTGGTGTAGCACGTATCTCCTCAAACTGACCAACTTCCAGAATGTCAGCGAGTAATTGTCTGTCGCTGAACCAACAATGAGCAGATCAAAGACACGCCGTGTACCTCTGAATATGAAACATGCAGCCTCATTCATTATTCACTTCCACTCTGCCCTGCTAGCTTATTGGTGGGAGTGACTGTCTTGTAGGCCGGGACTGCCGCTCTAGTGCCGCTCCTCACGTATTATCTCCGTCTTCTCTCCACAGAGGCAGTGCAAGCATCCGCACACGTCCAATGAGCGAGAGGTAGGCTTCCCGCGGAGGGAGAGCAGCGACTTCCTCATCCCCCTCCAGGACCTTCTCCCCCCTCCCTCCCAGTCGACAACACCGGCACCACAGTGACTACATACAACGGACACAAGGATGTACGGACAGCTGTTGTTGGCGTATACCTGATACCTCCTACCTCTGGACTAGCACTGCCTTGCCCGGGGGTCTTGATGAGAGGCCAGCGCACTGCGCCATGTCGCCACAACAGCTACATCACCCAGGGGGTCATCCCGGACGATGGGGGTGCTACCTCCTTATTCTAACCTTCGTCTCCCTAGTGTTCTATGCAGGTAAGCTATGTAATATATAGACATTTGAGATTTTGCATTTCTAGCTACACATGAATTGTACACGAATGTCAAAGTAAGGGTTTAATAATAGTTCGCATAAGAGGACAAAGTTGAACAAGTATTCCCATTCCTTCAATCCTACCCAGCCCCATGCCAACTCAACCCATTACACATACATACATACATACATACAATCCCGAACACACCGGCCTTGGCCTTGCCACACTCAGAATACTACCTGCGCACCTCCGAACAAGATAACCTTTGGCCACAACCACAAGCTGGTACTCCACCCATACCCGTCTGATAGAAGCATCGCTAATGGAGACAGTTTACTGTGACTAAACCCTGGTGTAGCGAGTACACCATACTTACTGTAGCCTTTAGTCATTTAGTCATTACACCCTTAGAGTACACCATACTTACTGTAGCCTTTGGTCAGTACACTCTACACATTACACCCTTAGAGTACACCATACTTACTGTAGCCAGTACACCTTTAGTCAGTACACCCTGTCTGGGCCATTACACGCTATTACCAATAGTCACATGGTCGCCAGTAAACGTTGTCTGTTCATCATATTGTAACCAATACATCCTGTGTTAGTCAGTACACCCTGCTGTAGCCAGTATACCCTGCTGTAGCCAGTACACCCTGCTGTAGCCAGTACACCCTGCTGTAGCCAGTACACCCTGATGTAGCCAGTACACACTGCTGTAGCCAGTACACTGCTGTAGCCAGTACACCCTGCTGTAGCCAGTACACCCTGCTGTAGCCAGTACAATTCAGTGTCCAGTGTTTCTCAGACCTCCTTCCTGGTTGCTGTAATCTGGCCCTCGGTCTATATTCACGCGTGCTATGTGGCAGTCTCCCACTTAAACCGCGGACTGTTTATCTCAACTTGATAATTAGACTACTTTCCACACCACTCGGCTGACCCCAGCCCGTCCCCGAGGATCGTACTGTCATCAGTCGTTTAGTTAATGCCCTTCTTCACTTAATTTCGTTAAATATCGTTCGATATTGAATAATTCCACACATTTGTTGACTCGAGCACGGATTGAGTTCAGGGTACTGTGACCACTGATTCCACTGTGTTCCTCCCGATCTCTCCCCTCAGTTCCTCCAGATCTCTCCCCTCAGTTCCTCCCGATCTCTCCCCTCAGTTCCTCTCGATCTCTCCCCTCAGTTCCTCTCGATCTCTCCCCTCAATTCAGGATGTGGTGATGGCATACACGTGTCGAGTATCGCATTCCTTATCAGATATGCTTCACCATATCCTCGTTCATTGTTCGTTGTCAATTATATGCTGGACATAATGCAATCTCATGATCGGATTGTTTGTCATTCAGCAATTGCCATTGCTAAATATCTAGATTGGAATTAATGTATTTATTTGCTTGGCGTTTGTCAATTGTGTTCTAATATAAAGCAAAGTTGCATTGCCATTGTGGCCGACCACGTTGGATCCTAAATTCAGCCTTGGTCGTCACTTACAGTACATGTTCTCCAAATGTTAGTTTACATGTGGGTAGTGAACTCTCAAGCCGCTGGAGAGGTGACAAAGAGATGGTGTAGCATCTGGATGCTGGCAAGGCTTGGGCATGACTGTACTTGTAGTTCTACTGACTTGGTGCCAGCTGATGCCATGGCATAACGTTCTGATGATGGTTTGGACACACAATATACAAGGCTTTAGAATTTGAATGCCTATCATTAAGCTTCATGGACTAATCAATATTATATATTTATTACATCGTTGGCCTTAGAAATAATACATTCCATTTTTACGACCTACTGATATAAAGTTAATGTATATGCCATGCATCTAAATATAGTTAATATCTGTGAATACGGGTCATATTTCGTGTTACATATAGTTCAGTGTATCAGTAGAACGTAGTACTCTAACATACATTTCAATCAGACATGTTCCCTTGAACTGTTTTTGACCGGAAGCTACTAATATCGTGTTTACGTGAAACTAATTATCAGTCTTTGTTAGGATTGTCAGATCGTGGTTCGGCTGTCACTAACATTGGCTCTAGTCTCTCTCCCAAGCCTCCCGACCTACAGGAGAATCACCGCCCTGCAGCGTTTTGTAAGCAGCTTGTCTTAAACAGTCGTCCTTAAAGCCTGGGTCTGCTTCACTACAACATAGTTGATGCCTGTTCCAGGCTTAATCTGGCTGTCTGCTGCCAGGTCCCAGGCGCCATATTCCAGTCCCAGAACCCGACCAAAGTGACACTATATGGAATTGTATATATCCCCCAACATACATAATGGCGCGATGTTACACGTGGCCGTTTCAAAGCACCCCTCGCTAATCCTCTATCAGTTCTTTATAGCCTACAAATTCCTGCGTTAGATCGCATTAGCGTGTTAATAAACATATCGATTGTGGTAGACTGTGTACTAACTTAATTCTATACAGAATAAATCTCGGCGACATTAGGTAAATGGCGTCATTAGACTGGACTGTTTGAGTTACAGCGTGGATGGAGGGCCAGGGGTCAGTGGAGGTCACAGGAGGCCAGATCTGTGGTCAGAGGAGGGTACTAGGTGTCATTGCGAGTATATATCATGTGCCCGTTGTTGTAACTGATATTGATTTTGTCATAATTAAGTCCTGATTAGAATGGAACAGTAACCCTACTGCTCTTTTGTGTACGATGATCATGACGGTAAGCAGTCTCGTGTTACTGGGGCCTCCAATGGGCCTCCAGTGGGTCTCCAATGGGCCTCCCATCGCCGAGTCTGTCTGTTGAAGCTAACGCAAGCAATTGGTATCCTAGGTGATAGCGTTTTTTTCATATTCGGATAATATATCATTGTTGCAGTCGGTATGAATTTTCAATTGATTCGCCGTAATTTTGATAAAAGCTTATGCTATCGATTCGTCTTATCCCTGTGTTCTCGTGGATTATTAGAGGCAACGTCCGTGCGCTTCCAATCCCGCGCAATGCACTCACTTCCGGCCCCAGCGGAAAAATAATAATATCTCGTCTCTATACGTGTTTTGAATTTATTTTCTTTCATAAAAACAAGTATTTTCAAATCATCCCCCAGAGGTACGTTCTGACTGCTCGGGCAGTGCAGTGGCAGTTTATCTGTCGCTGTGTTATCCCAGGGAACTCAGCCGTCATGGAATAGCCACGTAATCAGCCACACAAAAATAATAGATCTGTCTCCAATCTGCCATGTTTGAAGATGACATGTATTTCCACTAGATTGTGACTTTTACTACCTGTGATATTTATTCTGTGACATTTAAATTCCCGCGATTTTATCTATCAGAAATACTCTGCTTGTGGGATTACTTCCCTCAATTATACTATTATTAAAACAACTTACAGAACAAATATGGAAACGTGACTCCAACGAGTTGTGGCTACTGACATTTAGCCAACTGTCAGGATTCTGCTGATGTACGTTTATGTATTTGCTGATGAATATTTTAAGTTGAAGTCACTTCACAACTATGAGCGCGAGACATCCCTAAGTTGAGAGTCAAGCGCGGAAGTTAAGTTATCTATTTTTAGCTGAACAGACAAAATCAAATTTCGCAAGCTAGTTTAGCACAGAGTAACAAAAATTGAACACAAGTGGAGACAGTCCGTCGGCTTGGCTACAAATCGTGTGGGCTACCTGATTAACGTGATTACAACTAAAAGAAAAGATGGTTCAGAAATGCGTCTTCACTGTTCTATTTTAATTTAATGTTTCATAGTTAAGGTTGCCATGACACGGAGGGTGGTTAGTTCTAGCTTAAAGCAAAACCTCTGATTTCTACTTGGTATAATTTTAGCTTACAACCAGATAGTTCACTGACATGAATACAGTTGTCATATTAAAGACTTCTATAATAAAATTGTTTCTTTTTAACCTCAAACTAATCACCTACGAGATGATGCCTGTTTTTCACATATCCGTCACCTGAATGTTAAAATCTGTTTAGTTTAAACATTTAAAAAAACTATTTTACTCACATTAGAAAAGGATCGAGTACAAGTTATGCCAACTTTTGAAAAGCCCGCTCCTGAAATATTTACATTATATACATTTCTATAACATAACATAACCCAGAGGATGAGAGAATAGTATGTACAAAAGGCGATACAGAAATATAATTAAACGAAAGGGTATTTATATGTTCATATAAAGCTGTAAATCTGTGCTCCCGACACAATAAACATGCAGGTTCATAGATAACAGACTGTCATCACGGAGATGGGGATATTACAGTACAAGTATTCCTCCCACCGGAGTCGCTGATAGATACAAGAATGTTAGAGACGTGTTGAAGTGCACCATTCTTCAACTGCTGCAGAAATCCTGCATGATCTACCGCTATACTTGCAGTTTAAATACATTAATGTTTCAACAAATCTCATGCGCGTAATGTTCTATGAATAATCAAATACCCCATGTGCACTAGTCCTTGTAACTACACGTACTGTTAGGACGGCGTCAAACAACAGACTTATTGATTGAATGCCATAGGTGAGGCCAACTAATCATCATACGCTAATGTGATGATGGCCAATAAACCAGCATCATTGTATGTTAATCGCATGATGCATCGAAGCTCAAAGTGTTCCTAAATAGCTAATAAACAAACTGTATTGTATGCTAGAATTCCCATGCAAACTAAACACTAACAATTCACCATAGGCTAATAATGAAAGTAGATTACTGATTTTAGACGTACAATAGACAGCACATAATAAATATTACCTATTTATCACAAGCAAATAATACGGAACATACTAAATACAAACTAAATACCACAAGCCTATAATGTGGCACATACTAAGCACTAACTATAGACCACAAACTAATAAAGCGGCATGTAATAAACACTAACTATTCATCAGCATAAAGAAGGAAAGTCCGGCCACGTCTTTAGATGACAACTCCAGAGTAGCAGGCTGTAAGCTTCGCCATATTGAAAATAATGGTCATGCGTTCATTCCACCGATAAACGTGCCTTCATTATATCAATGAAAAAGTTTTATGCCGTAAGATCTTAAGGCTAATGTCCCGTGGAATAGTCCGAGCAGATAGGCAACTCTAATTGGCTTCTTCTGAACATTCAACAACGGCTACATTCAATTTCGATAGTCTATGAAAACTAATGTAGCTGCTCGATAAAAATCATTATTTTTTTGGACGGAAGAAGATGAAATATCCAGAGAATTACTATGGATTTATTATGGTTTTCACGGAGTTTCTTCGGGCAGGCGAATACAATGAATCTTGTCAGTGTCATAATACTTTAACGTAGCTCGCCAGACTTGAGCGTGGAGCGAGATGGCGGAATATCGTTATGATCAGGAAATCAGGAGGGTATTGAATGTGGCCATAGAAACAGAAGAAAACTCGCGGAAATGAAGACATGACATCGCCAATCACATTTCGTTATAAAGTTGTTATTCCACCACCCACCCGATCACCCACAAACCTCCGCCATTGTGTGTGGCCAAGTCTAGCGTATACTTAATGGAGCTGAGAGGCCCAGGTATTAAATCACCGTGTTGTTGTTCCACTCGTTACCGCATACAGACATCGCTTCCGCCATACTTGCCTTTTACTATATTTGCGGGATTAGCATAGATGCGTGAAGATAATTCTTTAGAGCTGCCAGCGAAGGCAAGCATATATACATCAAGCCCGCATGTGTTTGACAGGAACACATTAATATTCAGTTATCTAAACAGCTCCTTCCTCTGTACGCGTCTCCGCTATACCACTTTACATATCGATGCCTCGGTTGCACTCACAACCCAGTCAGTCTATTGTAATGGTCGATATAAATATCTCTTCCATTCGTGTTGAAATATTACATTGTTTGCATACTCGACATTGAGGTCCACTGAAAATTACCTGAAATCGCGGCATACATATAAATCAGTTTGGTATGGAACATCTATGTATGCACTTCCATGTACATCAATATGTATACATCTGATAGTAGGAGATGGCAGGGAAACTCTGCATATATTTCGTAGCGGAGGATATTTCGCTCTCGTTGATTACTTGGTAAACCCTAGAGATCACGTTCTGTCCTATATACGGTCCAAAAAGCATCAGCGCACATATATAATGATTAATGTATACAATCTTAAAGATCAAAGTACCTGTAAATCTGATTAAATGCTAAACAACATGACATGTTAAATATAGTTATCTTGGCATACTTTTAATGTAGCTATAGGGATATAAATAATGTCTACAAACATTTACATTAAATAACTCAGGAAATATTAGATGTCCATCACTATTAGAATGCAAGCAAGATATGTAAAGGTATTTATGTGTACGATGTTGTTGCTGAACTTCTTACATGTGTATGGATTCTGATTGCTGATTTACGATCTTGGTGATGAGTATACTGGAATCCTATGCAATACATATAGCGGACCACTAATGGATACATACATAATATGTACATTATACCCGTTACTTACAGAGGATAAATCTGAAATAATACGGATTTATACAGGGTATATATACAGGAAAATAATTCTCACTTTTGTTTTTTATTTCTATGTAGATATGTACACGACAATAACCTATGACATATGTATATGATATAAATACATGATATATGCAGGATATATACAGTTACTTGATGCGCACATATTATATACAGAGCACACACAGGACATGTTTAGGACATTCCGTCCTTCCACCACGTGTATAAACATTCCTTACATTCCTCTCACGCGTGGATCTAACATACCATCTTTACGCTTTCTTGCAAGTCCACATCAGACTTTCTACGTTTCTACATATTCAAAGATAACGTTCTTCTTTCGTATTTGTTGAACGGTAGCAAGTTTCTCACGAGTGCGTCTGTATTTTGTGTTGGTTTGCTTCAATCAATTGATGTTGATCCGTCAATTTCCTCACACTATTTAAATATAGGACTGTTCTGTTGCATGATATAAAATCTCTGAAAGTCTGCCTTTCTTCAGATAGAATCGTGAACAAGATATGGCGATGTTTCTTCTCTGTAATTCCAAGTCATTGATTGTGACGATCCATAACGCGTGAAGAGACGTCACTCACGTTGAATAAAACAGTCGTATTACATTCTACACAACAACTCTGCGTCCAGAAACACTTCCGGTGAATACCGGATGTGTAATTCTTCTCCTCCTGAAATATGCCAGTGACGGATACTTATAATGGGAAGCTAATCTGCAGCTCTTGAGGCGCGCTCGGCTTGATGGCTTTTATTATTATGCAAGCTTTTCCTTTTTCAAATACCATTTGCAACTATGGTTTAGTCTTTTTCATACACACAGGCACGCACACACGCACACATACAAACATAGATATTTGAGATGATTATCAGTGTCAGCACTTCTGTCTTTAAATAAAAATAAAATGTAAATATCTAATTTTGCCATAATGGCAATATATCGTACATATTCTCATCCATAGAAATTATGTTGGTTCCGTACCGACTTTTGTTAGTTGTATGTCTTGCATATACCAGCACAAGCCGTGATAACCATGTTTGAACATTTCATTTGGTACCTCTTGGCAATCGATAATTGACGACAAACAGATGATAAATTGCTAGCTAACTGCCATTTACTTTCCATTTCATGCCTCACCATGCACCCGGTGCAGAGAGGTCCTAACACTGATACTTGTGGAGTAGCACCAATAGTAGGATGTGGCTGACTGGACCAGTGATCGCATACATTCAATATATCAGTATAGTAATAATTTAGTTGATGACTAACAACTGGTGATAATTCAGCATCCAGCTGTTGTTGCCGTATTCCTGTCGTCTTCCATCTAGCATTATCTAAGCTAGTGGAAACTAGGGTCTGTATGTAAAAAAAAGACATGCATCTGTGCATTAGCTAACATCATTTGTCTTTGTAATATTTCGCATCACCTGCTACAGAAGTCATGGAACCCAAAGAAACACGGCACTACGGGTTGTTACTAGGCAACCAGAGAATTATCATGGACATATCCACAGCTATTGTCTTAAAAATTCCAGAACAGATTTGCTTGTGAGTTGGAGGTGGTATTAAAAAATTGAAATTGAAATGTGGTGGTAGTTACTTTCTTTATGTTTCCTCCTGAGTTCTTCAAAGACCGGATCTTAGACGCCTTGCTCCCATAGGAATAACCCGTACTGGGAGGTGTGTAGATATTCCAGCGACACGTTGCAATTGTTTCTGACAGACAGAACTCTGACTTAGCCATTCCTATGTGCTGATTACTGCTGACATAGCCATTATCACATTCTTTTCACATCCAGGCATCCATTAGGTATTATTTATATATTCCTAAATATAATTGAAAATTCTATCTAAACATTCATGATATTAGAAATAATCTATGCGTCTTCGACCTGTTGATCACATACCACCAAGAGTTCGTTCCCATTCCTGATGGAACATCTAGTCATCTCCCTATGGCACGGCAAGTAAAGAATGCCATGATAATTATGTATATCATACCTAGCAGTAATCATAATGATTGGGAAGTGTTCAGTGACCCAGGTATGTGTGGACATGAGACATATCATCTCGACTGTGTAATCTGTGGTTGGCAGATGTATTCTGTGGTTGGCAGATGTACTCTGGCAACGATCCCTCTGTGGTTTGGTGGAGGTGTCTCTGCTCTCGGTGGCACCATTGGGTGGCACTGACGTAATCCGGAAATATTTACCTACAGCTAGGTGTCGGCGGTAGTGCCAACTAAGAGATCGCTTACAGTAAATCGCATCATTACGCTAAGTACAAATCTCTCCATACCCGCCACTCTACGAGTCTCGTTGCCACCTAGCCCGGCAGGATGAGGCCTGAGATGTCGGACGTGTTCACAACCAAGGAGGTCATGCATACCATTCCGGAAAACGTTTACACTGTATCTTCCGCGTGATGTCTGTGTTGGCGTGACCTGTTTGCTATATTGGTAGTAAATGCTTCGCTAAATTAATTGAAGCCCAACTGCAAGTCCAGCAACACGAGATGACGAATCAACAATACTGTGACACCAACGCCTTCGAGTTAATTAGAAAAGTGTATTATTCATCCGAGGAACTTCTGCACTTTGATCCACAATAACGCCTCGTGAGATTGGTGCTGGTGTCTGGGTGTATTGCGTGACGTCTTCGGTACAGAGATAACTGATTTCTCGGTGCACCGCGTTGTCTGATACCAGTGGTAAGCGACAACTTTGCACGTATATGTATGCTCTGAATGATACAGTTATTTTGCTTGAATGGACCTCAGACATCTGCTCATATGGACCAGATAACGTTGTTTCTGTCACTCGTATTATTATTCCAGGATAGACCCGGACTTCTCCCAGGACTGGAGGCTATTGGTTGACAGTGGATATAGTTAACTGTAGACGACTAGGTCCTCACGTCCTTCAGACAGGCGAATTATCCTTTAAGAACGCCTGCTCTTCTTCGCGCTATGCCCCAGTGGCTAGACTTAGAGACGTGCCCAAATAACTCAAGTCAGCTCTCTTTAAACCACCAATTATTCGTCATTTTACGTAATCGTCTCCCGTCTGGCTCCGTCTGTCCAGCCGGGACTGTAGTCTAGTTCTCGTCCATCATGCAACGCTGGAGTCTCTCTGCCCTCGGACTCCTTCACTGGCAAGCCATGACCAGATCAGTATCGTCTTTACCCTCAATAATAATGATGGAATGGAGAAGTTTTAAAGTATATACATCACGCTCACTGCCTTCTAATGTTCCTTGTCGATTACCATTGCAGTGTTTGCTGTGACTGATACTGGCCTATTGCCTCCATATATGACTGATACTGGCCTATTGCCTCCATCTATGACTGATACTGGCCTATTGCCTCCGTCTATGACTGATACTGGCCTATTGCCTCCATCTATGACTGATACTGGCCTATTGCCTCCATCTATGACTGATATTCCATCCTGAGGCGTGTTCGTACATTTGCGCATGTTCAGCTGTATTTCAACTACTGTCCATGCTAAAATCGTGTTCATGTTTGTCAGATTGCTGGACACCTAGACGAGCAAGGAATGAGATAGACGGTAGAATGAAGGGTGGAATGTGATCTAGGTCTAGTTCTACATGCTGGAAAGATTGAGATATCACGTGTTTCTACCCAGTGTGTCTAAAAACCCTTGTTCAATTGTTACCAGTCGTGGTGCATGTCTTCTACTGTGCCACGGTCGTTTTAGGTTACCCTCCCACCATAAGCATATCACTGATAGCGCTGGTATACTGTATAAGACTCCGCGAAACCGCAAATCAATCACTGACTCGTCTCAAGTAAGCTGGTCGATGACATTTATGTTATTCCTACAGCTTGAAGCAAATATTTATGTTAATAATACAAATACGAGTGTGTAACGTCGGCGGTGTTCTACCTGTCACATTGAATTGCTCTGCCCTGAAGCTATCCATATCGAATAATGATACAAAGAGGAAATCATTTATGACCCTTCTCATCTCGCATTGACACTAGATGCAAAACTGGATGTTTATTTTAGATGAGCTAGAGAACGTTGAAAGCAGGGGGAAATAATGTGGTTATAATCATGCAGGTGTGAAGATAATTACAAATATCGATCCCTGTCTCAGGTCAATTGTCATGCCGCTCATGCCTTCTTGACAGTTCACTTTGCTATTTGCATCCATTGTGACTTGGAAATCTCAATTAGTCCCCCTCCTATTGAGGAGCTCGAGTTTAATACGCTGCTTTTTGAAGACGTCGCAGGTTTGCGCTGCCTCCTTCTGTAAGGAGCTGACATTGCCATTTGCCGGCCTGTTTCCGTGTCCGGCGGGCTCCGCGTGTTGCACAGATCGAACCGTTAATTGCTCATCGATCTTGCAGACAGACTCCAGTTTTTTCGCGACTAGGGAAGTGTTTTGAATCTGGGACTGATCCTCTACTAACAAGTGAACTTAATCACTTTTCTGAGGAGCAAGCATCCCCCAGCTCCGAGCGCACACACTGAGACACCCGATATGTCGGCTCGCCACCACCGCCACCAGCTCAAGGTATCCGTCGACATCATGGGCAAATTTACTCACTGACAAGTCATTAAGGGAAGCCAGCTCCGTCTGTGCAGTGTGTTTGTTCGGGAACGACAAAACTCTCAAGCAGTTGCTCATGACGAAACGAGAGCAATTAGAAAGCAGTTGGTAGTTTGTGCCTCTGTCTTTCTCTCAGGAGGCCGACAGCTTTGATTGAAGCAGGATCAGGAGGAATGCTGTCCTGGCCGTGAATAATCCCTCCTCCTATGGAATCACTCCAGTCGCTCTCATCTGTCTGCTCACACTTACACAGGCATGCACATACACCCTTCTCTTTGATCCTACTGTATGTTCTCACCTATTCCTGTCCTCAACAGATGGCACAGTCTACTCGGCGTAATACCATGTCAATACTGCACGTCGTACCATCGGGAAAAAGTAGAAATAAACTTTCCTTGAACTAGTCAACGCATGCATGTCGATATTCTATGTCGGAATAATACAATGCAAGCCATAATTGATCAGTCATATTGATTGAGTGTTTAAGGTATGTGCTTGCACTTCCTGTGGTGATGGCGGACAAGTGATGGTAACAGTCACAGTCGATGCCGTACTCCTTGTTTTTATATCCTTGGATTCTATATTTTGAACGTTCACTATATAGCCATAAGCATACTCTCATGTAGACAAGCCTAAACGTCAATCTTAAGTCGTTCTCTACAACTTGGTGGATGCGCTTCTTCAGTCAGGTTTTTACGAAGCCAATCATTTGAAAACCAGATCTTCTTTGATAGTGACTTGAAGACAAGAACGAAGATTTAGAATATTTCGGTCGTGTAGATGAATACGAACGATAGAAGATTCTGATAAATTAAACCCTAATATGAACGGACAGAGGCCTTTCTCGTCGATTACATGAGCAGTAGTCCATTATAAACGAATTGGAAAACGTTGAAACGTGTTATTGTTTTTTTCGCCAATCAGTTCTGATGCATTACGTTCGCTGAAGCTGGTGTATGTCTGTATGTATGTATAATGTTACAGTCGATGTGAAAATCAGGCAATGTGTAAAATGTCTGAAATCTTCAGTGAATCTTGATTTAGTTTTTTAAAGCATGAAATGACAAAACTGACTCCCTTTATTTGACAGGTTGACTGGCGTGAGTTTGATGGGGGTGAAGTTTATATGTGTTCACACAGAATCGTGTGGATACCTATAAAAATGTCATTTTAGACATTGACTGTACGTTGTAACATATGTGTGTCTACCGTTAACGAGATTCAGTACTGGGAGTGCTCCTCTCTCGTGTAGTTGTCTTATCTTGAAGTGGTTGCCTGACGTTGACGAATGCTGCTGTACACTGATTCGAGTTGAAACAGTGAGAAGCACCCATTAACTGCATGTTCTCCGCGACATGTTCATAAACATGCATAAATACGCACGACAACCCACGTGGAGACCAGTCATTGCATAGGATACGAGCGGACAAAATGGCATATGACAGACAGGAGGATTTAAGCTCCAAATGAGAAACAGGAAATGCCCCATGGCCATTTTTGAAAACTATCGATTTCAGAGCTTATTGGTCGCTAGAGATACAATACAAATTACTGATGAATGCGGTTTTGTTGAATACACTTTTATTCACCGTATTTTCGGTTGAGGAATGCTCTCGTAATTCGCTCTCTTATCAGTTGGGGGATGTCCTCGTAACTCTCCATTACTTAAAAACATAATAGTGAGGCCTCGGATCCAATATGTTAAAGGAATGAAGAATTATATTACTTGGACATTTACCTCTACGAAAATAGCTGATACAATTAATATATTTCAAAATTAATCTGTGGATTGGTCTCTACGATAACAACCGGTACATAGCCCGGATAGATTAGTTCCTGTCTCCAAGTAAAGGAAATAATAGAGATTATCTCCTCTCAAAGAAAGACACAATAAGCTGAAGGGAAGGAAGCGCACTGACACAACACTACCAGTTTAGTCAAGAGAGAAATCCGTCTCTAAATAACACGTGACCAATGTCTGATTGTTTCAAGAACATTGGCTTACGTCAGTGACATAAATGATAGCACCTAGCAGACAGGGGAAGATGCATTGAGTGTGGAACAGGCGTGGGCGTTACCATGGATACGCACTCCCCTGGGTGGCTAGGGTACCTTTATTTCCCTTTCCTTCTCTAAGACCCATTACGATAAGTACACTACTTTGTCCCCAAACATCCTCACGTTACAGGATTAATGTCTCAGAATGTAGGCTATAATCAACAACATCAGCATGGGATGTTCAGAAGAGTATCTACACGTACCATGAACCTATAGTATTCAATGAGGACTTATGTTTATTATTTATAAATAAATATATGAAGTCCTCGAAAGCATACGGAATTCCCCATGGAAGGTATATGACAATATGTGTACCGACCATGCACCGACGAAGATTATCAAAACGTTATCAAATTAATTATCTTTACAGTCGTAATTGTTAATGGGTCATCACCCTGTATTTTACTACACAATAAACGTTGTGATGATGAAACATGTTGGATCTATCCTGTATAGCGCCGTGATAGCGTGTCGAACTACCATTTCAAAAGTTCTAGTTCTAATATCGTCGGTTGTGTCACCTTTGCAGCTATATCTGTACTGTATGGGTATTATTTGTGTGCATGCTTGTCATCAAACCATATCATGGCAAGTTACTAGGCCACTAACTGAACATTAAGTAGTGACATACCTGTACAGTATTTTGGTGGATTCCTGTGTTCTACTACACTGTTGACATGACTGTCTGTGTCTCAGAGTAGTTATCTGTACGGTATTTTGGAGGAACCCTATATGTCCAACCGAACACTGTAGACGTGACTGTCTGTGTTTCAGAATGTCTCACTACTGACCAGGAGCAGGAGGCGGCCTTCAAGTCGGACATGGACTCGCTCAACATCACGTCCAAGGAGAAGCAGCTCGTCTCCAGACTCCTGGACCGCTACAAGCGCCAAGGCAAGGAGGGTCGTCCTGTCATCAACACGTCTGACAGCATCCACGTCTTCTTCGGCCTGCAGCTCATCCAGATCCTGGACGTTGACGAGAAGAACCAGATCCTCAAGACCAACATCTGGTATCAGTATGTAAGTATACCATAATACCTGCACGCCTACTGCTGAGGACACCGCGACAGGCATTCCCTGTTGGTGTGTTACAATCCTCACAATACATCATAGGTTTCTAATCCTAACAGTCCAATTAATATTGCTGAGATTACACCCACAAACAAGATAATGGAACATTTCTAAAAATAGTTAGTAATAGTTATATTTCTAATATTGGTTACTTCATAAGATGTCACGAAAGTTGTGATCGATGTATTCTAACGGAATTCTGTTATGAAAGTGCTGCAGCGGAAGCTATATAATAAGCATCTCGCCAGATAGTCTCTCCCCCTCCCCCCCCTTCTCGGAGGAGTCTCATAATGCATGTTATAGAGTTTGTATTGAATCCTACATTGGCTAGCATGGTGAATCCTACATTGGCTTGCATGGTGAACATTCGGAACAAGGGCCGTTTACGTCAGTGTATAGTCATGGTCACAATAATCGGTAGTTAGAAACATTAAGAAATATATACAGTTTACATTCAATAATACAATTTCATGCAATGGAAATTACATCTAAAGTAATACAATTAACAATATCAACTTTGAATTCTACTTTAAATGAAAGATCAATCACTATAAAATAAGCATCAATATCCCGCTGTTTTTTCTATGTTATTTTGTTAACTGTAAAAGTCTAATCCATAATACATGATCTCCTCCGAGTAAAACCTTATATTATTTATAAGAATAAGTGGTTTGCACCCATAATTGAAGTTTACCTAAATGTTTCAATCGGTGATGTCTTTGTTTTTCATGTTTTGCAAGTTGGTGTTCGACATTCTCTTCCAATTCTTTCAATGTTTTACGTAAGATCTATTTTTATATAGATAATACTTACTTACTGTATTCATAGTACTGTTCTGGTTGTGTTGTGTCGCTAAAATGCACTCGGCAATCCTTAAACAAACTGACAGATAGCAGTGCACTATTCAGTGTCACCACGTACCCTCTGGACCTGACGGAGGTCATTCTACGGGCGATGTCTGGCCGGGTGTTAAAGAAGCCTCGTGATGGAAGGCCATGATGAGTGATATCTAGACTGTTTCCTATACAGTAATATTTGTGACAGTGGAAACAAACGGACACGTATAATCTTATCCCCGTGTTAACTGGTTCCTCTGTGGGTGATCTCTGCCTGAACGTGGTGCTTGTCTGGAGTCGGATTAAACTACTACCGTAGTCAGGCATTCCCTACGTCATACATATAGTAAAGCCATCTAGTCAGCTTTTCCAATGACTCTGTCAACATTGCTCCTTCAAAGCAAACCTATATCTTAACCCCGAATCTCTCTTTCGACATCCACTTTTAAAATAATATGTACTGAAAGAAATATTTAATGGAACGCATGTATTGTAACACGACATTGTTGCTAAGCGGTTCTATAACCTTTCCAATAGAACAAATATGCCCAAATT
>JAUTBZ010107091.1:0-16594 GCA_032361785.1 Lepetodrilus galriftensis
ATATAAGCTTTGCTTATTTGGGAGATGCTAGAAATAATATGGGAACTTCACTTTTATTGGTTGCTTCAAAACTTGGTATGTATTTTAGGATTGCTTGCCCCAAAGAGCTAGCCCCAAAAGAAGATATTATGCAAATATGTAACCAGTTTGCAAAAGAATCTGGTGCAAAAATAACAATCACAACTGATAAACTAAGAGCTGTTGATAATGTTGATTTTATTCATACTGATGTTTGGGTCTCTATGGGAGAGCCTGTAAATTCTTGGAAAAATAGAATAAATTTACTATTAGATTATCAGGTTAACATGAGTTTGGTTAAGGCTTCAAACAATGAAAATATAAAATTTATGCACTGCTTACCTGCTTTTCATAATACGCAAACTAAGGTGGGCAAAGAGATTGCTCAGAAATATCCAAATCTAAAAAAAGGAATAGAAGTTACTAATGAGGTTTTTGAAAGTGATTTTAATATTGCTTTTGAACAAGCAGAAAATAGAATGCATACAATTAAAGCAATTATGGTTGCTTCTCTTTCTAAAATACAATAAATAATAGCTATGAAAAAAAACATTTACTTTTTTGTTTTACTTAGCTTTATAAATTTTGCAAACGCTACCGATTTACTGAAATGTAAAACTAAAAATGGTGGGACTATATTTTTTGATGCGAATTCTAAAAAAAGCACTAAGTGTATTGATACACCAGTGAAAATGCTTTCAACAAATAGTATATCTACCAAAAAAAAGAATCCTAAATCAAATATTTTAGCAGATTTGCTTAATGGTAAAAAAATAAAATCTAAAAGAAGAACTGTTAAAGAAATTCTTATTTTTGATTATGGTGCTAGGAATTTGGTTTATTACACCGCCCCAGTTAGAAAGAATATAGATGTTTATAAACTAAAACCTGGGGAAGGGATTAATAAAATAACTGATATTTTAATGAAATATAAAGATCTTAATGCTGTTCATATAATTGGTCATGGACGCCCTGGCTATTTTGAGCTTGGTAGTGCAGGATTTAATGCGGCAACTATCCATAATGTTGCTTTATGGAGCATTGCATTATCTGATGATGCTGATATTTTACTTTACGCTTGTGATCTTGCTGGAAATTATGCAGGAGTTAACCTTGTAAATACTCTAGCACAATTAACTGGAGCTGATGTTGCAGCTTCTGAAAATACAACAGGTCCAAAAAACTCTGGTTACGGCAATACTGATTGGAATTTGGAATTAAAAACTGGTCCAATTGAAACCAAAATGCTTTTCACTAGAGAGGTGAAATATATGGAGCAATATTCTAAAGTTCAGCGAGCTATGCAATACTGCAAAAGTAAATTTTATACCAATTTAAAAGATTGCCCAGAGTACAGAACTGAGTATTTTAAACTTATGAAAATAATGAGCGGGCAGTAATGCTTGAAGATAATTTAAATTTAGTTAAGCAACAAGTATTAGTAACAAGCCAAAAATCAAACAGCAAAAAACCTAAAATAATAGCTGTTAGTAAAAAGCACTCTGATAAATCAATAAGAGAAGTATTTAATTTGGGGCAAATTGATTTTGGAGAAAATTTCTTACAGGAGGCACTTGAAAAACAGCAAAAACTAACTGATTTAAATATTGTTTGGCATTATATTGGTTCAATTCAGTCTAATAAAACAAAAAAAATAACTGAGAATTTTAGCTGGGTTCATACAGTTTGTAGTTTGAAAATAGCCCAAAGGCTTTCAAATCAAAGACCGATAAACTTAAAACCTTTAAATATTTGCTTACAAATAAATATTGACGAAGAAGAAAGTAAGTCAGGTTTCATTGTAAATAGTAGCTTTATTGACACAGTTGAACAAATATCTAAGCTGGAGAATATTAATTTAAAAGGATTGATGGTAATTCCTAACCCAAATTTAGATACTTCAAATGCATTCAAAAAAGCTAAAAACTTACTCAATGAAATAAATAACTTACTTAAATTAGAGCCAAACTTAGAAACTCTTTCAATGGGTATGAGTTCTGATTTAAAACAAGCAATTATAGAAGGCTCAACAATGGTTCGAATTGGAACTGCAATTTTTGGAGAAAGAAGCTATGACTAATAAATTTAAATATTCCTTTATTGGATCAGGAAATATGGCGAAAGCAATAATTAAATCCTTAATAAATTCTAACATTCCACCTGAAAATATAATATCCAGCGATTATAACGCAGATGTTTTGGTGAAAATAAAAGAGCAATTTAATATAAAAACCAGCCAAAATAATAATGATTGCTTAAATTCAGAAGTTATTATTATTGCAGTAAAACCACAGGTGCTTAATGATGTTCTTGAAAAGTTAGATAAAAATATAATTAAAACTCAAATTTTCCTATCAATTGTGGCAGGCGTTAGCACAAGTAGCTTTGAAGGTATTTTGGGCAAAAATATAAAGCTAATTAGAACTATGCCAAATACACCAGCTATGATTGGAGAAGGAATTACAGGGATTTATGCTAATGAAAATATCAACTTAGCAGATAAGAAAATTGTTAATGATTTACTCTTAAAAATTGGTAAAACAATTTGGGTAAATGATGAAAATAAAATAAATATTATAAATGCAATTTCTGGCTCTGGTCCTGCTTACTTTTTCACATTCATAAAGTTAATAACAGAATCTGGTGAAAAACTAGGGCTTGATTATAAAGATGCTTTAGAGCTGGCAACCCAAACTGCCAAAGGTTCAGCTATGTTAATTGAATCTCAAAAAGTAGAAAGTAGTTTAGAAATGCAAAATATTATAAATCAAGTAACTTCCAAAGGCGGAACAACCATAGAGGCTTTAAATAGCTTTGAAAAAAACAATCTAGATAAGACTATAAATGAAGCTGTTATTGATTGTTATAATAAAGCTTTGGATCTAACTAAATAAAACTAATAAACTGGCTTTAAACAAAAACTTATCTCAAATAAAAAAGGTAGTAAGTAAAATACTCACTACCTTAAAATCTATTTAATTAAAAATATTTATATTTTAAAAGTGTTATTACAAATAGAATAGTGCCAAATAACTATCAACCCTCACTAACTACATCAATTCCTGCAATTTTAGATTGCCAAATTTTAGGACCTGTTTTATGCACAGCATTTCCAGTGCTATCAACAGCAACAGTTACTGGCATATCAACTATTTCAAATTCATGCACAGCTTCCATTCCAAGTTCTGGGAAAGCAACAACTCTAGCAGACTTTATAGCTTTAGAAACCAAATAAGCAGCACCACCTACAGCGATTAAATAAATTGCTCCATTTTTTTGAATAGACTCAATCGCAAGGTCTCCTCTTTCAGATTTACCTATCATTCCTAAAAGTCCCATTTCTGATAACATAAAATCAGTGAATTTATCCATACGGGTAGAAGTTGTAGGACCTGCTGGACCAACCACTTCATCACGAACTGCGTCAACTGGGCCAACATAGTAAATAAATCTATCTTTGAAATCTAATCCTTCTGGTAATTCCTCACCATTTTTAACCATATCAAATATTTTTTTGTGAGCAGCGTCTCTTCCTGTAAGGATTTTGCCAGATAATAAAATAGTATCTCCAGCTTTGTATTTTGAAACATCTGCTCTTTTAAATTCATTTAAATTAATTTTATGCGTTTTATTTGCCTGTGAGCTATCTCCTGATAAGCTTACATCAGGCCACTGTGATAAATTTGGAACTGGTAATTTTGCAACTCCAGAACCATCAAGTGTAAAGTGAACATGTCTTGTTGCCGCACAGTTAGGTATTAAAGCAACTGGTTTTCCTGCAGCATGCGTTGGGCAATCAAGTATTTTTACATCAAGAACTGTTGATAATCCACCTAAACCTTGCGCGCCAATTCCTAGAGCATTTACTTTTTCAAATAACTCTACTCTTAGTTTTTCAGTAGTGGTTTTTGCTCCTCGTTCAATTAGTTCGTGAATATCAATACTTCCCATAAGTGAGCGTTTTGCCATTAAAACAGCTTGTTCACAAGTTCCACCAATTCCAATTCCAAGAATTCCAGGTGGACACCAGCCAGCACCTAAGCTTTTTACTGTTTCCAAAACCCATTCAACAATATCATCACTTGGATTCATCATTTTTAGTTTTGATTTGTTTTCAGAACCACCACCTTTGGCGGCAACAGTTATATCAACTTTATTTCCAGCAACTAATCTTGTATGAATTACTGCTGGTGTATTATCTTTGGTATTTATCCTTTTACCAGCTGGATCTGAAAGCACGGAAGCACGCAAAACATTATCAGGATTTAAGTATGCTTTTCTAACACCTTCATTTATCAAGTCTTCCAAAACCTTATCAGTTTCAAAGCTAACATTCATACCAATATCCACAAATACATTTACAATCCCTGTATCTTGGCAAATTGGGCGTTTTCCTTCTGCACACATTTTTGAATTTACTAATATTTGTGCAATTGCATTTTTAGCTGATTCTGATTTTTCTTTTTTATATGCTTTGTGCATAGCGTCCAAAAAGTCTTTGGAGTGATAATAAGAAATAAATTGTAAGCTCTCTGCAATACTTTGAATTAAATCATTTTCTTTGATTATTGTGCGTGACATAATTTTCCTCGTGAGTGAAATGTAATAAAACTAATAAAAAAATTAATAAATATCTAAACCAAGTATTTTAACAAACTTTTATCCAATTTAGCTAAATCAGACTGGAATACTTGGTTTAATTTGGTTTAATTTAAGTTACTATTTTACAGTCTTAGTGATTTTTCAATATGGTCATCTGTTGGTTCAAACCCTTGTTCTTTATAGAAGTCAAAGATAACATCAACAACCTCATCAGCATCATCAATTATTTGAAAAAGATTTAAATCATCTGGAGAAATAGTTCCTTCTTCAATTAAAGTATTTTTAAACCAATCAACTAACGGCGTCCAAAACTTAGAACCCATTAAAATTATTGGAAATCTGTTAATTTTACCAGTTTGCATAAGTGTAAGAACTTCTGCTAACTCATCCAAAGTTCCAAATCCACCAGGCATAACAACATAAGCAGAAGCATATTTCACAAACATTACTTTTCTTGAGAAAAAGTGGTCAAAGTCTATTGAAATATCTTGGAATTCATTAAACGACTGTTCATGCGGAAGCACAATATTTAAACCAATAGATTTAGAGCAACCTTTTTGCCCACCTTTGTTTGCAGCTTCCATAATCCCTGGTCCACCACCTGATACAATTGAAAATCCAGCTTCGGATAATTTGTAAGCAACATCAACAGTAAGCTTATAATACTTATGGTCTGGATTAGTTCTAGCTGAGCCAAATATTGAAACTGATGGCGTGATATTTGCTAAAGCTTCAAATCCAGCAACAAATTCAGACATTATTTTAAATACTTTCCATGATTGCTTTTCTAATTTTTTCTTGTAATTTTCTGTTGGTTCTACTTTTCTTGTCATATTATCCTCTTAGTTTTAAATGATTATTTTAACAGCCTTTTATTCTACCATTAAAACCATTTAAATATCTTTTGTATTAAAAATTATAAAATAATTAAAGGATTAGGGATTTCTTTAGTAAAATAGACTCCTATTAAAAATTATTTTAAGAATAATAAATGAAAAATAATAAACTAAAAATAAACCAAAAGTTCATAGGATTACTTATTTATCTATCAACCTTTATTGCTTGCAATGCCTTTGCTGAGAAAATGGATATAAATACTCCAAGAGGTGAATATACTCAAAAATTCATCACTCCAAACAAGTTGATAACAGAAATTTGTGTAATTCCAAAACATTTTCCAAAAGCTGATTATAGAAAAAAAGATAGGGAAATAGAACAAACTTTATGTGGCTATGATTTTTATGGAGAAACTACTTTAAATGGTCCTAATATACCTTTAACTTATGTTGCTATTTGTCCAAAAGTTAGTTCTAGCAACCCTGGTGTTGAAATTTATGATTTAGATGATGGTGATTTAACCGTTGATGAATTTAAAGAGCAACAGTGCGTTAAAAAAACAAAGGTCAGAAACAAAGAAAAAGGAAAAAAAGTAGCAAAATTAAAACAAAGTATATCTTGTAGTTATACGCCTTCATTACTTGCTTACTATCATCTTTCAAGAATACTTGGTAATATTGGCGATATAAATCCGACAGTTATTAGAACTATTGAGTTAAAAGAGCATAAAAAAATAGTTAAATTAGGTAAAAAAGTTGCTGAAAAATATGGCTTAAAAGTTCAAGGTATGACTTGGGAAACTTTTTCTAAGGTTGAAAAAAATGATGGAACAGATATTGCAAGAAAACATTCTAAAAATGTATTTACAACTGATTACAAACAAATTTTTGGCGCATTAAAAAAGAATGTGAAAAAAGAAGAAAGATACAAAGAATTCTATATTGCAAGAGCAAAAAGCACTTATAAAAAACTTAAAAAACAGTCTTTTGTGAGAATATTGTCGAGAAGAAAGTTTAAAGAAAAATACAGTGTTCCTAAGCTATTTCAGTTAAAGGATTATTCAGATATGCTAGTTTTGGATTACCTTTTGAGTCAAGAGGATAGGTTTGCAAATATTCATTATAAGACTTACTATTATTCTTTAAAGGGTAAAAAAATAAAGAAAAAACTTATAAAGAAAAAAAATAAACTTACAAAAGATGACATAAAAGAAAATAATATTTTAGTAGTTAAAAGGTTAGTTTTAAAAGATAATGACTGTGGTGTTAAACGAATAAATAGAACAAGAAATTCAAAAATATTCAAAAGAATTTCTCATATGAGTTTTAAAACTTACAGAAAATTATTATATTTAAACTCTGTTATAAATAAAAAAGAAACTAAAACTTTTTTCAAAACAGAAGTGCTTTTTACTGGGAAAGACTGGAATAGATTTAGAAAGTTAGTTAAATCACTAACTTCAATTGTGCAAAAAAGATGTAAATCTGGAAAACTAAAATTAGACTTGAATCCAGAGAGAAAAATGCTTGGTAAAGAAGTAATAAAATCTAAAAAATACTGTGAATTATAGGGAGTAATTAATATATGGGTTATCAACAAATCAAACTAAATAAAATAATTCTAATACCATTTTTACTTTTGGTTTTAGGAATATCAACAGCTTTTGCAGGAATAAAAACTATTCGCTCAAACTCACTAGAAGATAGAGTTCAAATAGTTTTGGACTTAACTAATAAAGCTAAATTTGATTTTTTTAGCCTTGCAAATCCTAATAGAATAATTGTTGATATCGACTCTAAATATTCAAAAAATTATAGAAATAAACTATCCTTTAAAAACCGTGGAATAACAAAAGTTAGAACAGGTGTGAGACCTGATAACACTATGCGGGTCGTGCTTGATTTGAAATATAATTTTAAATGGAAAATTACTCAATTAATGCCAGAACCAAGTATTGGCAGAGGTTATAGAATTGTTATAGATATTTATGATAATAAAATATCAAATAACCAACAAGTTGTAAAATCAGTAAAAAAACCTATTAAAAAACCAAAAAAACGACCTATAAATATTTTATTAGAACCTTATGAAATACCTCAAAAAACTCCAGTTGTTATTGTTACGCCAAAGAGACCAATAAAGGTAAAACCAAAAAAACAACCAATAAGCTCACAAAAAACAATTATAGTAATTGATGCAGGGCATGGTGGAAAAGATCCTGGCTCAATTGGTGCAAATAAAACTAAAGAAAAAACAGTTGTTTTACAAATTGCCAAAGAATTACAAAAAGAAATAAATAAAGTTAAAGGAATGAAAGCTATTTTAACTAGAAGCACCGATAGGTATATTCCTTTGCGAGGTAGAATTAGAATTGCTCAGAAAAAGAAAGCAGACTTATTTGTCTCAATTCATGCTGATGCATTTATCAAATCTAATGTTCGCGGCTCTTCAGTGTTTATTTTATCTAATCGTGGAGCATCTTCAGAAGCAGCCAAATTACTTGCGAAAAAAGAGAATTCAGTAGATTTTAAATATGGTATAAGTATAGGTGGATATGATAGTGATATAACAAAAGTTTTAGTTAAAATTCAACAAGATGCGACTATAGAATCAAGTTACTCTTTAGCCAAAGAAACACTTAGCAAACTAAAAGGTATTGGAAATGTCCACAAACGATATGTTGAAAGAGCTGGTTTTGTGGTTCTGAAATCTCCTTCAATACCGTCTATGCTAGTTGAAACAGCATTTATTTCAAATCCAGCTGAAGAGAAAAAACTAAAATCAAAAAAATATCAACGAAAATTAGCCAAAGCAATTACAGCTGGAATTGTTAAATATTTTGATACTCATTTACCACAACATTTATTACTTATTCAGAATAAATAGTATGAATAATAATTTAATGACAAATAAAGTAATTTATTTATTAATCAAATGGTTTAAGTCCACAAGAAAGAGAGCTAGAAAAGACAAGCTTTTATAAATGAAAACACACAAATTTGATATAGATTTAAATTCAAAAGCGACAACTAAAGAAAAAATAGTATGGATGTTATATCTTGGAGTATTTTTTTTCTTAGTTTATGGACTTAGTAATTTCATAGCTTCACAAACTGCACCGCATAACTCAGTTTATATGGAGTGGGAAAAAAACATTCCTTTTATAAGTATTTTTATAATTCCTTATATGTCTTTGGATTTGTTATTTATTGCCGTTTTTTTTGCACCTTACAATAGAACTGAATTAAGGACTTTAGCATTAAGGATTTTTGCTTTAATTAGTTTTTCCGCCCTAATATTTATAATAATTCCTTTGCAATTTAACTTTGAAAAGCCTGTAATTGATGATTTTCAGACCTTATTTTATTTTTTGAAATTGGATAAGCCTTTTAATCAGCTTCCTTCTTTGCATATTTCATTTTCAGTCGTTTTTTTCTGTAGTATTAAACCTAAGATTAACTCAAACCTTGCTAAGTACTTAATATTAAGCTGGATTATTCTAATTTTCTTATCAACTTTATTTACTTTTCAGCATCACTTTTGGGATATCCCAGCTGGTATTATTGTTGGGTTTCTAGCTGTTTATTTTATTTCACCTAGCAAATCTAAGTTATTATTTAATTCATTTTCAACCCCAAGAAGCATTAAAATGGCTGGATATTATCTTTTTGCTAGCGTAATTATAAGTTTTATAGCAACACTATTTGGTAATATCAATTTATTTACTATCATTCTAATTTGGTTATTTGCTTCTGTTTTGGTCGTTAGTATTGCTTATGCTTTTGGCTTTAAGCACCTAATTGTTAAAACTAATTCTAAAGCAAATTTTGTCCAAAAAATATTCTTTCTGCCCTACTTCTTAGGAAACCATATCTCTTTAAGAATTTATCAAAAAAAATTAAAAGCATATGTGAAAGTGAAAAATAATGTATATATCGGACGATATTTAAAGGTAGAAGAAGCCAAAGAATTACTTAATAAAAACATTAAAAAATCACTTAATCTAGCTCTTGAACAACAGTTTATGCCAGTATTTTTTGATGAAACTAGACTAGCTTTTTTAGACCAAACAATACAATCTCCAGAGAGCTTACATAAAGCCGTCCAACATATAGAGAATAATTTAGATGGAATTTATATTCACTGTGCGTTAGGACTTTCCAGAACTATTTTGGTTATAAGTGCTTGGTTAATTTATAATGGCAAAGGTTTACAAGAAATCTACAAAATACTTAATGAAACCCAACCTAACTATGTAAAGTCTAAGTATATGATTATAAACTTAGAAATATACAAAGAATGGTTAGAAAAGCAAACTAAATATAACTAATGAAAAGCTCAAATAAAGTCTATATTGCAATTGGAAGCAATCTGAAAAAACCAATAAAACAAGTTCAAAAAGCAATTGAAATAATGAATTTGTCAACAGCCATTCATATTTCAAAAATAGCAAAAATTTACAAGTCAAAACCTTATGGCGTAACCAATCAACCAGACTTTATAAATACAGTTATTGAAGCAAATACTGAACTAACACCTTATGAGCTTTTGAGTTATTTACAGAATATAGAAAAACAACTTGGGAGAACAAAAGAAAAACACTGGGGACCAAGAATTATTGATTTGGATATAATCTCTTATAATAGTCTGGTTATAAATGAAGAAACCTTAAAAATCCCTCACCCATTGGCTTATGATAGAGAGTTTGTGATTATTCCACTAAATGATATAAACCCACAGCTAAGAATTAAAACACAAGGAGTAGTTTCTGAGTTGGCAAAAAAATTCTCAAATCATAATATGCAGGTTGTAGTTTTTGATGAGTTTTTGTAGGTTTTGATTGTATGTTTTTTTCATCTACCAAGTGGGTATTCTACTAAACCAGTTCCATACCTAGCTATATTTTAGCTATTTAATCATTAACTTTTTTGAGTAAATAATTCTCAAAGCCTTTGTTTGGTAACATTTCTTTTTCAAAAATCATTTTATGTTCGGTGAATAATTTATTAGGATTTTTAGAGTTATATTCTCCAGTTTTATCTATTAGAGGGTGCCATTTTGGTAATGGTTTATTATTTGTTCGTAGAATATAAGCACAGCTATTTGGTAGCCAATCAATCACGCTAAGGTCTAATTCTTGCAAATCCACACAATCTAAAACTAATTTTTGTCTATTTTTATAATTTGTGCATTCACCTGTTTTTTTATCTAACAAATCACAAATAACTTTGGTGTAATAAACATAGTTATCATCTTCTACTTTTTCAATACAACAAAGTCCACAGCCATCACAGAGCTGTTCCCATTGAGATTTTGTTAGTTGATTTAGTGGTTTTTCCCAGAATGGTTTTTGCATATTTTCTTATAAATTCTTTTCTTTATTTTTCACATTACTTAAAGCTTTCAAAAATAATATCACTAATCTTATGTCCTAATTTCAAGCCTCTTTTTTCAAATTTTGTTATTGGGCGATATTCTGGTTTTTCCACATAATTATCTTCGCTAGTATTTTTTAGAAAATTAAGCAAATTCATAACTCGTATGCAATGTCTTGCATAATCTTCCCAATCTGTAGCTATATGAATTCGTCCTTTATTTTTTAAAATTCTATTTAGTTTTTTACAAAATTCTGCTTGAATTATTCGCCTTTTAAAATGCTTTCGTTTATGCCAAGGGTCTGGGAAAAATAGTTGAAATCTATCAATACAACTATCTGGCAACATTTTATCAATAATCATAACACCATCATCTTCAAGTATTTTCACATTTTCCAAACCTGCATTGTGTGCAAGCATCAAGGCATGACCAACACCAGGTTTATGAACCTCAACTCCAATAAATAATGTATTAGGGCTTTCCTTTGCCATTTGGATAAAGCTATCTCCATTGCCAAAACCAAGCTCCAAAACAACTTTATCAAACTTTCCAAATTTAGAAAAATCTAAAACTTCATCTTTAAAATTAATTCCATATTTTGCCCAGTAATTATCAATTGCAAACTGCTGACCCTCGGTCAAACGCCCGTGGTGGCGGACAAAACTTTTTATAACCCATTTTGTTTTATCTTCTTCAAATGGATTTATTTTATCCTTTTCTTGATTTTCTATTTTGTTATTTGAGTTTTCTTTATTTTTCATAACTTATTGTTTACCATAATTTCACTATCATCTAATGGGTCTAAATGTATATTTATTAGCCATTCATTTTTAGAATCTAACTGTTTGATTTTGTTTTCTATATCATCACAAATATGATGCGCATCCAAAAGTAAAAATTCAGGTGTGAAAACAATATCAACATCAACACAATTTATATTTCCAGAACGCCTTGTTCTTAAGTCGTGATAGCCTGTTGTTTTAGTTTCTGATTGAATTATTTTCTCAATCTCCAAAACCATTTCATCATCAAGTGCACCATCTAATAAGATATAAATACCTTCTTTAATTAGAGAATAAGCTGAATAAATAATATAAATAGCAATTGCAGCACCAACTATTGAATCTATGATTTCATAACCTGTTAAATTTACCAGAACCAAGCCTAACAAAATAGCAATATTGCTATAAATATCGGTTTTATAATGTAATAAATCAGACTTTATAACTAAGCTTTGAGTTTTTCTAGCGACAATTCCTAGATAAATAACCAAACAAATTGTTATTATCAAAGAGACAGTCATTGCTATTATTGAAATACTTAATAATTCTGTTTCTTGTTTGTTTATAAACTTTTCAATTGATGCATAAAATATATAAATACCAGAAATTGTGATAATAGTTCCTTCAATAACTGCAGCCAAAGCTTCAATCTTACCTCTTCCATAATTAAATTTATTATCTGCTGGAAGCTCTGATTTACTAACAGCAAAAAAATTAAAAATAGAAATAATCAAATCCAAGACTGAATCTATAGCAGAAGCCAAAACCGCCACAGAACCACTTAGAACACCAATAATCAATTTAATAATTATAAGAATTGCTGAAGTTAAACTAGCTATTATTGTTGCTTTTTTTTGTGAAGTCATAGGTTATTAGTTTTATCTTGTTAGTTTTTAAATTAATAAGCTTTTCCCAAAGCAAGTGCTAATGAAATTCTACTTTGATATTGTTGAAGCCTTATATTTTCCAAAAACTGTTCTGCATTATATCTTGCTGATTTTGCGTTTAATAATTCAAATATACTACTCACACCATTACTATAATTTGTTTTAGCTTGGCGTTCTACTGCTTTTGAATTATAAAGCGAACTCTTTGCTAGTCTAAGTTGTTTTTTTAGGGAGCTATTGTTATTTAACGCATTTTCAACCTCTAATAATGCATTCAAAACAACTTGCTGATAATTATTATAGGCTGAATTTGATTGAGATTTAGCTTGCCCAACTCTAGCTTTTCTTCTTCCTGCGTCAAAAATTGGTGCAACAACCCCAAAAGCAAGCGTCCAAACATTTAAGCTACCATTAGTCAAATTGCGTAATTTATCAGTTGTTCGTCCAAGTGAAGCAGTCAAATTAAACTTAGGAAACATATCTTTATAAGCAACCAAAGCTACTTTATCTAACTGCATAACACTTAAATAGCTTTGCTTAATGTCTGGTCTTTTTAGTAGAACTTCTGATGGAATTTCTGCCAAAATTACTTTATTTAGTTTTGGATATCGTTTAACTTTTTTAAATCCTTGAGGTAACTTTTCACTAGGATATAAACCTAATAATATATTAAGCGTTCTAACTGATTTATTATAATTTAACTTAGCTTGTTGCACTCTAGTTTTTGCATTTAGTGAGCTTACTTTGGCATTATTTAAATCCGCTGTTCCAGACAAACCAAGAGAAACTTGACCTCTTATTACTTTTTCTAACTGCCTTATACTTCGTTGTTGGCTTTGATTTATTCTTAGAGTTTTTTTCGCACTAATTGTTTGAAAATAAACTTGGATTGCTTGCGAAACCAAAGACTGCTCCAAGCTTTCAAGCTTTTGCTGTTGAATTTGTTTTGAAATTTCAGAAGATTGCAATTGATTTTTATTTCTGCCCCAAATATCCAATTCCCAAGAGCTATCCAAAGAAACTCTATAACTATTACTTGTTGTTCTTTGTTGTCTTATTTCACGATTAGTTGATGATTTATTTCCAGAAAAATTCAAATTAGGCAATAAGCTTGCTTTACTAATTTCTATACCAAAATCAGCTGCTTTTATATTTTCTTTGGCCGCTTTTATTGAGAAATTATTTTCACGAACAAGTTTTATAATTTGAGATATATTTTCATCATCAAATAATTCTGACAAACTTTCCACAACCTCTAATTTATGTATATTTTGAGTTTGTTCAAAGGCTTTTGCTAATTTAAACTCAGCATTAGAACTATGTGCAATCGGCTTTGTCGCACAACTTATAACTAATAATAAACTTACTAAAATATAATATATCTTATGATTTGATTTGAAATTACTTTTATTTATTTTGTTTTTCATAGGCTTAAAATCTCTTTGTGTAATTTATCTAATTTTTTATAAAGTGTTTTTTTATCAGAATTATTTGTAATAACAAAATCTGCCAAGCTGTTTTTTTCCATTTGTGGCATTTGTGAAGCTATTATTTTCTCAATCATTTCTTTGTTTGCATTATCACGGCTCATTGCTCGTTTTATTTGAATATTCTCATTAATATCAATAACAACAGTTTTATCACAGACCTCATAAATTCCTTTTTCAAATAACAGTGGGGCAACTAATAAAGTATAACTGGCTTTAATTGGTGTGGTTTTTAATTTATCCAAAATACTTTGCCTAATAGCTGGCATAATTATGCTTTCATAACTTTTTAGGAGAATTTTATCATTAAATATAAGTTGTTTTATTTTATTTCTATTTAAATTTCCATCTTCTAATAAACTACCTTTACCTAATAATTTAGCTATTTGTGAATTTATTTCAGAAAAGGGTAAAACCACCTCACGCGCAATAATATCCGCATCAACTATAAATGCCCCAAGTTTTTCCAAGTAATTAGCTGCAAGCGTTTTCCCACTTGCTATCCCACCTGTTAAACCAATTGTTTTTTTCACTTTTTTGTATTATTTATATTTTTAAATAACTAAGTTTAACAAATAACCTAAATTCAACCAAATCATAATCAAATAGAATATTTATTTTTGAAAAATATGAATGTGTGAAATGTATAAAATCATATCTTTACAGAATTATTTTGTGAGCTTTGTAAGGGCAGACATATGCATTTATCCTTTAAAAGAACTTATAATTCATAACTTGTTAATAAATTTTCTGTCTAAATTGACAAAAATAATGGTAAGCCATATTTTAAAATATTGCAAAATTAATCATTTATCAAGGAATATATAATGGGTTAGGTATTTCTTCATGTTTTACATATGGTTGCCACTCACGCGTATCTTCCCCAATAAATAAAGCAATAATTGTAGTTGGAGTTTCTGTATGTAACATCTGACCTTTAGCATCTAATTTTCCTTTAATTACACTTCGGTCTGAAAAAATAAGTGTGTAAGGAGCACCAACAACTGGAGTTGTTTTATCTCCATGTATCACTTTAATTTGAATCCATGTCTCATTTTTCTTACCAGATTTTAAACATTTGGAAATATTATTGGCGAGTATATTGCTATTTTCAAATCCTGCTCCTTTTATTACTATATTTCCAGTAAGTGTAACTTGCCTACCTAGATCATCAAGAATAATAGAGTTTTTACATTTTTCAATAGTTTTTAAACCACTCTGTTTAGCATTATTAAATTTAGTCTGGTTGCTTTCTAACCCCTCATCACTATAAGCACTAATAGGTGACAATAGTAAAATTACTATTGATAAAAAGTATTTAATATTCATTTTTCACTCCTTTTTTAAATTATATAAATAAGCTCCCATTTACCACATAACTTACTTGGCTTATCCGTAGTTATTTCTGTAGATTTCTTCAAATCTACTATTTGAATGAGCTGATACTTAATATTTTTTTTCATAACAGGGTTATTTAATAAACTAATCAAACTAGTTCTAGTCTTTTTAACTTCTAAGGGAAGCTTTGCATCAGCTTTAACTGCCTCATTACACCCATAAACAGATGAAAAAATAAGAAGTAAAAGTAATTTTTTCATTTTATTTTCCTCATTGTTATAACATTTGTTTTTGTGATTTTTTAGTCGTGATAAATCACGCCTTTACATAATTATTTCAACTGTTTAATTATACAAACTACCAGGTTCTTTATGGACTTGCTCAGTTGTTAGAAATAATAACTGTTCATATTTATCGTGTTTTTTTAAATATTCAACTAATGAATTATGCACAATAGGATAACTGAAGTAACTCTCATCGTTTTCATTCTCCCCACCTAAATGACGGATATTAAAGATAATTCTTTGTTCTAATTCAGTTTCAGCAACAATTTGATTAAGCTCTATAGACCTTATAGCATAAATTCCATTTGGCTCTTCTGCATTATAAGTGATTTTTGATTTATCTTGATTTACCCAACCCAAAGGCTTTGGTGGTATTGGGATTAGCCAAAAACCTTCAAAAATCGCAGTTTCACCATTATCTCGCTCTCCCAAAATAATAGCTTTATGTAAAACAATACCATCTTGATTTAGATTTTTTATAAAATACTCTTTGTGCCTGTCGGCAATTATCAAGCCATATGTTCCATCAAACAGAAAGTCAAAATCAATCTTTTCTACTCTACCATTAGCCTCTTCCCATTCATTGAAAAAATCTATAGTAAATTCAGCAGGTCTTGTTAGCGGGGATTTATAATATTCTGAGCGTCGTATGCGATGCATCCATATTTCTGATGTTATTGACATAGTTCTAAATTCATCAAACCGCATATCCCTATGTTCATAAGTCATTATCATATAATCTTTATTTATATCTTTTATATCTTTCATTTTATTTTCCTTTGGTTTGTTTACTAAATTAGAATCTGCTATTGCTAAGTTTGGTAAAAATAATAGTGCAAATAATAGTAAAAATATACTTTTTATAGCTTTGGGATAATTCATTTTATTTTCCTCGTTGTAATATTAGCTTTAAAAATGTTATTTATTAAATAGCAAATTCTGGTAATGGACCTTGGTATCCCATCCTTGGTGTAAACTTAGTA
>JAUTBZ010107202.1:0-16593 GCA_032361785.1 Lepetodrilus galriftensis
TCGAATAATTTATTTGGAAGTAGGCTATAAAAATTTTCATCATCATTATAAAGTTTGCCATTTTTATAGGTATAAGTGGAGAACGAATTACCATCACCAACATGATCCGCAGTTAGTACCAAATAACTATTATCTTTTGCTTTAAATAATTTTAGCAACCAAGAACCATCAACGACCTGAACAAAAAAATAGGAATCACTAATAAACCGTTTTTGAAACATGCCTGAATTGTTATTAGAAAGGTATCCTTCTTTAATTGATGCTTTCATATAGACCTTCCTGTCTTCTTTAGACCAATCCCAAGAACCTCTAGACTTTCCTGGTAACAAAGCTAAAATTTCTAATAAAATTTTATTTTTGGAGGTTACTTTTTTTTCTTTTTCTACTTGCTTTATTAAAGAGACATATTCTTTTTCTTCGTTAGTAAGATTAACTTCATTTATTGAACTTTTGGGGATGTTTTGATACTTTTTAGAAAAATATGCTTTTAATTCAGTATCTTTAAATACATAGCCGTGTCTTGCAAAAACATCATTTCTAATGAATCTTAATTCTTTTAAAGATTTACTTCTTAAGTCATTTACACTTAAAAGTTCTAAGTTCTTATTTTGTGCTTTCAATAAATTTACAAAAGCAAAGAAGAGAACAATTATTACTACTTTTAATTTCATATTCTTTAATAATTTATAGACATGGGCATCCAAATAGATCAAGATAACTTGAAAAATAGGTTATTTTCTCACCATTATCAAAACGCATAATTTGTCGATAAGGGTCAATGTCTATATCGGATATATCATCATCATTTCTATAACCAAAGTAATATCCTTTATATTTTGCAAACAATTTGATATGACCGTTATCGTTTACAAAGCCACAATCTGCCCATAAGGCTTTTGTGTCAGTAGTTAAATTCGATTGCACTTGTTCTTTTAAAAATTCACCATAAGTTAGCTTTAACTTCGTTTTTGATGCAAAAATTGGTTTACCTAATTTTTTTATATTAGCATCAAATATTAATACTGCAAAGTTTTCACTACATTCATCTGGATGAAATAACACCTTAGTTATTTTTGCCTCAGCAAAACCTCTTTCATAATAAATGTAAAATATTTTATTGAGGTGGTGATTGTATTTTTTTGTGACGTTTCTATTTTGAAAAAGTGTAACAAATGTATTTGAAAAATAAGGTTTCTCATCTAATTTATTATCTGCATAGAAATAACTATCAATAGTTACATTTGAATAATCTAATGAATTTCCATCTCCACTTTCATCTAAAATTACAATTCCATTTATTCTATCATTAAATTGATAAACACCATAAAAGTCATCAAACATTGTATTATTGGAATAAAAACTGCTATCAAATAAGCTTTCAATTTCATTTTGAGTTTTTAAATAGCCACTAAATACATAAGATGGTTCTGTACTAATAGAATCATTAACAATAGAAAACCACTGACCATCTATATTATATCCATTATCGTTTACTTTAAAATTAATAGTTGTTTTTTCTTTTACGACTACCTTAGTGCCGTAAGGTATTTTATTAATTTTAGTGCTATTTACATCTGGTTTTGATCTAACAGATAAACCATTTCTTGCAATTACACGATACGTTAATGCTTCTTGAGATTCAATATATAATGTTGTCAAAAGAAATAGAAATATAAAGCTAAATTTTACGATTTTAGTCATGGTTATTTTATTTATCTACATTCTTACTCCAAATCCAGTTTCACTATCCCAATCTTTAGTTGCAGCTTCGATCTCTTTTTGTAGTTGCTGTTTTACTTCTTTTAGTAACTCTTTAGCTTTTTTACCAAAAACAAAGTTGGCATTATAGGTAGTCTCTATTTCTTTTATATACTCTTTAAATACTTTATTTTCCTTGGGAGTTATTGGTTTTTTATTTAAAAATTCTAAACCGGGTATCCAACCACTTCTTCCAGCTTCAATATAGACTTGGCTAGACTTTAATTTTATTTTTCCTGTTGTATCAATACTATAGACTTGTATTCTTGCTCCATACGGACTTACTGGAGCATCACCTCTTGTGCACCAAAAACTGTAAAATGTTAGTGTAGAATTTGTACTAGTATAACCGCCAATCTCTAAAGATTCACTATTGCAATCTCCTATAGATTCTTTTAGAACATGACTTAGCATCTTTTTTGAAGAACTTTTTCTGCATAGGTTTAACATTTGGATAGCATCTCCATCCACAGAAGGCTTTGTTTCTTTTTTTAGCTCAAATACTACATTATTTAAAGTGAGGGTTTCAGTTTGTGCATTAATAAACAAACTAAAAGATAATACTAAAGTAAAGATATAAACTTTCATGCTTTTATTTTTTTAGCGTTTCCACCAAGGTTTTTTCTTAGGGTTTTCAATATCAATTTTTGTTTTTAGAAACTCAAAATATTTTGAATCATCTTCAAGGAAGAATTGTTCACCTTCTAGGGCGTATGCCCGTGTTAGCTCATCGGCTGCCCTGTCAATATTACCTAATTCAAACTGACATTGTCCGAGTCTTAAATGTAAAAACGGATTTCCAATACCACCAGGACAATGCATTGCATTACTAAGGTTGTTAATACCAGCTTGATAGTCTTTACTTAAGAAATTAGCATCGCCAATGGCTGCTAAAAGCCAAGTTGTTGACTCCCAGTCTGTTTTAGGTTCTGGTATTAAATCGTAAGCTTCCCAATATGCATTTAGAGCTTTCGAATAATCTTCTTTTTCTGCAAATGAATCTCCAAGTTCTGAAAATCTTGAGATTTCTGAATGTGTTTTGTTATCTAGTTCTTCCATTTTATTTACTAATAGGGCATCCCCAACCATCATAACTTCCATGATCTTCTTTAGCTAAAGTAATTAGTTGCCAAACATTTTCATTAATTGTATTTCTAGTTGCATTACTGACTTTAGCTATATTTAGCTGATAATTGTATTTACCTTCACTTAAATTATTTTTTGAAAGTACTTTATAACCTAAACCTTCAATTTTAGAAATATATTTTTCTCTAGTAGCTTCTTCTTCAAAAATTAACCAATGGTCTATTAATCTTTCAATTTCAGGATTATCACCTTCTTTTTCTAAATTTATAAGTACACGCTGATTTTGAATAGTCTGGTATTCGTATTCTTCTGGATATAAAAAATTAAAATAATCATGCCATTCTTTATCAACCTTAGTATCTGTTGCGAATTGATAGTCTGGATAGTTACTCATTACTGATTGAATAATACGTTCGTAATTATCACTATTTTTGGTGTAAAAATACAGATCAAAAGTTCCATCTGTTTTCAATGCTCCTACAGCAATTGCACCAGTTTTTTCAAGAGCTCCAGACACTTCATCTTCTATATTACAAATAATTGGAAATTCCTCTCTTGTAGTTAATCCGTTTTCATCTGGATTTAAAAGTTTAATTGAAAACCAAATTCTATGGCTATAGCTTTCTATTGGAGCAATTTCATGAAGAGCTAAATTGAGCCTGACACTTGCGGGTTTACTGTCCACATTGCAAAAATATGATGCCCAATCTTGTTTGACTTCTAGGGATTTCTCAGTTTTTTTATTAAAGAATTTTTTAAACATAATTTTATTTTTTAGGTAATAGTATAGTGTTTCATTAAGGTTTCCATACTTATCAAAGAATTCCCATTTGCTTTTAACTTTACATTTTTAATCTTTATATTTTTTTTATATTTATTTTAAAAACAAGTCTTTGGTAAAAGTAAACTAACTATAGTATTATTTTAAACACTAATGTATATTCGTTAAAGCTTAAGTAATATTTGCAATTAAAAACGCTTTTTTAGAATTAACGAACCTTTATGGGTGTAGGCCTTCCAGATATTTATTTGCCTGTCATTTTTATATTTTCCAGAGACTTTAAGTTTTCCATCAGGGTAATATTCGCGGTATTTTCCATTTTTCATTCCATCTTTAAAGAAAATTTTCAAATGTGTATTCCCATTTTTATATTTCTTCAAATAAGTAGTTTGATTTAAGTCTTCTAAATATACCTCTGCAATATTAAAAATAGCATCATTAGGTTCACTTTGCTGATTAGTATTTGTAATTTCTTTAAATTGATCTTTTGCTTTTACAAGTTCTGGCTTTTGAAAATTAATGACCAATTTACTTTCAAATAAATTTTTATAAGGTGTTAATTGAAATCCGAATTGAGGAAAACAAATAATATAATCTTTATTCTTTACCAGCTTTTTAGCTGTATTTTTATCTGCATTATACTGTAAATTTTTATATAAAGTTGGTGTGTTGATATACGTAAAAATACTAGATTTTTTATCAAATTTTTTTATAAAATCAATATAATCATCAGAGCTAGCCAAGGTTTCTTTTTTTATATAATCATTAATAATATGCTTTAAAGTACTAGGGTGGTTACTGAAAATTACATACTTGTCAATAATGGTGAAATAAGGTTTCTCTAATGTTGAAAATAGGTCTCCAAAAAACACTTTATAAAAGCCTTTAATTGACAAAAAATTTATTTTATAATCTTTATAGTCAATTCTTTTAAATTTTACTGGAGTCTTCTTTTTTACTTGCTTAATAATAAAATCAAGATTTGTCTTGGCTGCTTTGACATCCTTTACTTTAACGACTAATGCAATTTCATTTTTAGCTGATATTTTAGAGTTTGATTGCATATGAATTAACGCAATTTCATTGCCAATCCAACTCATGAAATTTTCTTTAACATTAATTTTTAATAAATTTTCTACTTTATCTAAATTATCTTGATAAGCTTTATAATGTTTAGGATTTTCTTGTTGAATCTCTTCAAAATTATTATAAAACTCAGCAAAGCTATCAAAGGCAAAACTCATATAAATTGCAGTTCTTTTTGGAGCTACTTTAGCAATTGTACGTTTTCCTTTACCTGATTTCTGCAAAGCTTTAATATAGTTTTCTGTATTTTCGTTTGTATTGGTATATCCGTTTGCAAAAATAATCTGATCTGATTTTAAATCAAATTTAAACCCAGAGAACACCAAATTTTTACTCATTGCAGTAATAAAATCATTTGGCTTATCAGAAAAACAATAGAGATAATCATCCAAATATTTATACTGAATATAGCTTCTAAACATCTCGTCATAGCCTACTTTTTTATGCACTTCAACAAAGTTTAAATCACGACCAATATTTGGCTCTTGATATTGATCTATTGAAGCTTCTACCAATGTATGTGTGTAAGATGCTATTAATTGATTTTTAATAAATGATAGATAGAGTGTTTCGTGTGTAGTCTTGTCATAGATTTCATTAATAACTTCATCGTGATAGTTGCGTGTTGTTAATTTATAATCATCGCTTATAATGGCACTTAAATTTGATTTGAATAAGTCTAATTTTGAATAATTTTGCAAATCAACAACAAAGAAAAGACTGTAATCTTTTTTCTTTATCATATGAGCAGAAATTAGTAATGACCGGTTGCCAATAAAATCTACAATGCCTTTATTTTCATGGAAAATGCCGTCAAATTTATTAAGACTCTCAGTAAGCTTGTTAAAATATTCATTTTTCTGTAAGTGTTTCCAAATTTCGCTATCGCTAATTTTATCCCAAGCATCAATAGGTTCTTCAGTTTCTAATACATAAATAGCATCTTTAGGCACTAAATAAAAGGATTGTAAATTATGTGTAGGAGCTAAAAAGAAGACATAGCTTTGATAAAGTATAAAGCTTACCAAAAGTAGTATAGAAGTAATGATTATTTTTCGCTTCATCAGTTTGGGTTAATTATAACAGACTAAAAGAAATTGTTGAATTCTAGGTTTTTCTATAACTACAACGTTAATAATGATTAGTGCGTATAAAAATGAATAATTTACTTACATTTAAAATAGGTAGTTTAACAGTATTAGAACACTTCGTCTATATTTTAAAATGATACATCAATAGACTTTTAGTATGACTCTTATAAATATGCTTCCTCATATTTACAAAAACACATATCATTACGCTACACTCGACATAGAGCGTCGAGGAATTCTATCGATTAAGAAAACTAGATCTTACTATACATTTAAAATAGATGGTTCCAAATACATTTACAGTATCAAAACTATCATTTTCTTTTCTTTCGTAATAATCATCTGTTTTAAATGTCAAATATCCTTGAATTTTTTCACCTACTAAAAAATGAGGTTTTTGCTTTAAGATGAGCATTTGTTCTTTAATATTGACATCTAAATTCTCAGTAAAAACAGAATCAGTTTCTGATTTTTTATAAATAAATTTCTCATAAGAAGATAATCTAAAACTACTTGTAGATTTTACACTATCAATATTTATATCAATTGAAAAACTATTATAAATGCCTTTCCACATGTTGATATTAATTGTATTATTATTTAATTTACAAAAACACTCTGAAGTAAGTATATCTGTACTTTTATGAAGGTTATTTTTTATACCATTTATTTGAGCATTTATAAAATACCTACTTCTATTATTTCTATAGCTTCTAGAGTTTATCTTAAAGTTCTTCTTAATGATTTGTTTTTCAGCATCAGAAGCTCCTTTAAATAGTGTTTTCAACGTTTCAATATTGTATTTTTTCTTTCTTAAATCAAAATCCAGCTCATCTTTAGTCAAAATTTCAAATTTTTCGACATCAGGTATTTTATTAATTTTATAGGTGGTATCACTTTTTTTGTTTTGACTATTACAATTGAAAAACAAGAGAAAAGACAATAGTGAAAATATTGTACAGTTAATATTGTTTGTTTTTAACATCATATTTTTTATTTAATTAATTTCTTTAAAATGGAAAAGACAGTTTATAAGTCATGTTAAAATTTTACATATTGAGTCTCTTCTTTATAATCACTCCATTTAATTTTTAGCGTGTCATTTGCTACTGACATAATTTTCCCTTTTCTAATAAAGTCACTGTAAAATATAGTTATTTCATTTTTGTCTAAAATATATGGCATCTTCCCATTTCCATCATAATCAGCTAAATAAAAAAATTCTGAACTAAGTATAAAATTAGCATGTGGTTCATTTGGGCCTTCAACCCAAACTCCAAATACTTTTGCGGTATCAATTTCCAAATTTCGAATAACAGTTTTTTTGGACGCCAACTAGTTTTTGGATTATCATTTATATCTTTTATCTCAGAAAAAATAACTCCCCATTTGTTATTCTCATTTAATTGATAAATTGCTGTACTTATTGTACAGCAACCCACGATACTCTTTTGTGTTAATGTCTTATTTTCTTTATTTATATCTGTAGGTATTAATGATAGGGGGAAATTTTTATCTATAAAAAATTTCCCGTTTTCAGATTGAAAAAAATAAGTAAATACAGTCCCTGTATTTATAGTTTTGTCATAAAGTATTGCAAAATCTATGCGATTATCAAAATTATAATCAGCCATAATAACATCGTAATCATTGTGTAAATCTATTTTATTACTGTAATTAATAATGTTATTTCCAGAAATTGAATATGGTTTGTACATTATCTCTTGAATCTCATCATTGTTCTTTATTCCAATTTGAATTATAGAATCGTTTAAATGGATTAGTTCTAATTCAATATTGTCTCTATTTACAGATTTTAAGCTATCATTTTCTATTATTTTTACTTGATTTCTATCTTCTGTTGAATTTTGTTGAATTTCGCCATTAGCGTCATTTACCTTTATATCAAATGAATCTAATTTAAATTCCTTAGCCTTAGAATTACTAATACGCTCTTTATTTTTACATGAAAAACTGATAAGTATTAGAATAAATAATATGGTTGTTTTTTTGGAGTTCATTGGCGTCAGTTTTTATATAAACGTATTTTTAATTTGAATATTTTTTAAACCAAATAAGGTGATAAGAGTAAGCTAACCTGCGAAATTTACTTTGTCAAATTTATAGGTGCAGCCTTCTTTGATTTTAAATTCAAAAATTATAGATTCTTCTGCAGCATACTCTTCACCATCTTCTTTATAAACTGAGCAATTATTTATTATGATATAAAAATTATTAAGCTCTATGTTAAAACCGATAAAAATTTCATCTTCACATTCGTCATTTTTCATGTATTCTGAATCCCAATTTCTGTGTAAAAAATATTTCTTTGAATAACTTAAATCTTTTGAATTAATTAGCTCATTTATTTTTATTGATTGGATAAAGTCTATAATTTGAGGTGAAAAATGGCTGTAATTATTAGTGAAATCTGAGGTGTTTTTATATTCTATTTTTAAAGATTTTACAATATTAGTGGCACAATTAGAAAATTTATTTTCAATTTCTTTAATCAATTCTACATTTTTTTTATCAATATTATTTAGTTCTATAATTTTTGATTCTTCAGAATCGTCAAAAGAGTACCAACTTTTTTGCATAAAATAGTCTTGTAAATCTTGATTATTAAAAACATACCCTTTTCGTGCAAAAACCTCATTTCTAAGCAAATAAAGTTCTTCTTTGCTTTTCGTTTTGAGTTGATATTTTGTAATAATAGTTTTGAGCAAAGCACTATTTTTTAGTTCTTCTAAACTTGGGTTATAAGCATTGTCATAAACTTTATAATGTTTATTTTTATTATTATTTAGTAGGCTAAGAGATAGAGACTCAAAACCAATAAGTTTTTCATTACCGTGAATTTCAATTAACTTTTTTACACCAACTAAATTATCTAAACCTTTAATTGACATTAGGGCAGGATTGTAATAAATTCGTAAATCTTCTTCAATTAATTTTAAATTTTCAAGACCTTCTAAATTCTTAAGAGCATCATTACTATGAAGCCAAATATTAGTTAATGTTTTTAAGTTTTTAAGTCCTTTTAAATTTGTAAGTCTAAAGTTTTTGGCAATGGTAATTTCGTTTACTTTTTCTATTCCCTCTAAGCCTGTTAGATTATTAAGTTGACGATTTTTATAAACTGTAATACTATTAACTTTAGTCACCGTTTTTAAAGATTTTATGTTTTTGAGATTTTCATTCTCTTTTATTCTTATTTTTTTTACTGATTTTAAATTTTGAAAACCATCTAAATTTTCAAGCTTGATATTATCTTCAATCTCCATATCTTTTGAAATGGAAACCAAATTACTAAAACTCTTAATTGTTTTTAGGTTTGTATTTCTTTTAATTACTAAAGATTCTCCTATTTCTTTTAAATTATTTAATCCTGAAATTTCTATGAGCCCTTTGTTATTATCAAAAACTACAGAACCATCTATTTTAGTGATGCTATTTAATCCGTTTATACTTGTTAACTTTTCTGTATTATTTATATATAGATATCCAATATGTTCAAGTTTCTTTAAACCACTTTCTAAACTAATGAATTGAGGGTTTGCTGTAAAATGTAATGATTTCTTTATTTGTTTTAATTTTGAAAACCCCTTAAGACTTGACAAGTTCTCATTTCCTGAAATATGTAGAGAGCCATTAATTGTTATTAGATTATCAAAACCATTTAAATTTGTTATTAACTTATTTCTTAAAATTGATAGGCTTTTTTGTATAACTTTTAATTCTTTAAAATTAACAAACTTTAAAAGTTTTGGATTTTTATAAATCTCTAACCCTCCCACATTACTTATATTTTGAATTCCGTTTAAACTATTCAAAGTTTCATTATTTGAGATAGAAATTTCTCCTTTTACTGTAGTCAAAGATTCTAGACCTTTTAAACTGGTAAGAGAATTGTTTGATTCTATTGTTAAGTCATTCGTTATTTCTTTCAATCCGTTCAATCCATTAAGGCTTAATAAAGTCTGATTATCTTTAATTATAAAATCATCTCCTATTCTATTCAGATTTTCTAATCCTTTTAAGTTTTTAAGTTTAGAATTATCTCTTATTTGTACTTCTTCACCTACTTCTTTTATACTTTTAAGCCCTTTTAAACTTAATAAGTTACTATTATTTCTTACTGCAAGGTATCCTTTTATTGTGTTAATATTATGTAATCCTTTTAAATTGGTTAATGATAAGTTTCTGCTTACTACTAGATATTTATTTAATGTTATAATTTTTGATAAAGCAGAAATGTCGACAAGGGATTTATTTTTGTATAGTTGGATTCCTCCTTTAATAAAAACTAAACTATTTAAACCTCTTAAATTTTTAATTAAAGGATTGTCTGTAATATCTAAATTATCAATATGTGTTAAGTTCTTTAATGATTCTATATCCTCTAATAAAACATTCTTTCGAATTTTTAAATCACCCGAAACTTGATTTAGATTTTCGAGCCCTTTGAGTGTTTTTAAAAATTTATTTTCATTATCTGAATTGCCAATATGTAAATTTCCATTTATTTTTTTTAATAATTTTAAAGCGAATAAATCTTGAAGGTTACTATTGTATATTAAAACATTACCTAATACGCTAGTAAATTTTTCATTTTCAAATTTCTGAAAGTCTTTGGGATTTAAATCTCCTATCCACTCTTTATTTTGTGCAATAAGTGTACTTGGTACAAATAAGGAAATTAAAGTAAGTATTGTTATAATATTTTTTTGAAACATAAAATACATTTATAATTTGGCTATAAATTTAGCAAAGATTTAGCTAAAATTATAAGGTTTATCTATATTCGTTGGTATCGACTTCACATTTGTGAATAGTATAATGACACTAATTTCTATCATCAAACTGTCTCTTTTATTAAATTCACCTAACCATTTCAAGTGGAGTCTCTGGTTTTGGTCGATGTAAGAATACATCATAAACGGAATAATTTGACCCTCCATCTACTTTTTTAGTAATCACACATAATGCGATTTTTCCAGAAAACTCATTAAAGAAACAACTTTTCCGTCACCAAAAAACTCCACTTTATATTCTCTTAATTCAATCAGTTCAGCGGTAGGGCTTACTATAGACTCTAAAATTACATTGTTCCATCTGGTTTTTACTTGCTTTTAATCATGAAAAAAACATTGTGCAATTTCTTTTTCTTTGTTGTAATACTTCTTGGCTAAAGGAGGAAATTGTTGTTATTAAGAGAAGTATTGTAATTTTAAAATTCTGAATCATAATTAAATTGTTTTTATAAATTATCTTAATCTGTTGTTTGTTTTGGCTAGAAAACCAATTTTACTCAGTTTAGTTAAAATAATAATTCAAGGATACGAGTCGATAATATTATTGCTATTATTCTATCAATTGGTCTATTTATTACAATAAATAGATTATAAAAGTCAAAGTTAATAGTAAAAAAGAGTCCAATAATTATTTTGTCTTTTCATTCTATTGATTTATTGATAATGTTTACTATTTCTGATTTTTCAGAGTTTGTCAATACATTTAATAAATCCATATTTTGAATGTTTCCATTTTTTAAATGAAGATTAATTGTGTTTCCCAGCCATTTATTATTTATTAGTTCCGCTTTTTGAAGTTCATCGAATGGAATAAAAGACATATTAGAATGTAAGTTAGCAATAGTCCTTAAACCTATAGCCATTAAACTTGTACGCATTGGTGCATCGATTTTCGAATTACACTTAAAATAAAATCCTTTTTTATCAATTCTTGCTCGCAGTACTTTTTTAGAATTTTTAAGGTAGAAAATACCACCAAATATAAATACTAAATTTAGTAACCCTAAAATTATCCCAGGAAAGCTAATAAACAAATTAAAATATGTTCTGCCTAATAAACCTGGCCCAGTAATAATTCCCATTAATAATAAAACAACTCCAACCATAATAGTTCTATAGGTTGCTAAATAATATTCTTTTTTCATTCTATATGTTCGAAGTACAAATATAATTGAGTAATTAGTTAAATAATAACCTCAATTAATATCCGCTAGTATTGCGTTTATATTCGCATACTTATTTTAGTAAAACTAAAATAAGTATGTCATTATAATTAATTATACCAAAATTCAGACTTTTATGAGTGTAATATTTAAATGGAATAGGACTAAAACTCTCTGATTTTTTATCAATAATCTTATTCAATGATATTTTAAACGGTATTATTTTATTTTTCAAGGTTAGATGCATATAGGCTTCACCTTCCCATTTTGATGGGTGATAACGGGTTATTGGAGCCAGTGGATTACTATTATATTCTTCTGTATATGCTGTTTTATGAAAGTAGTCTAAAAATATATATTTATTCCCGCTTGTCCATCCTGCTTTTTCATTTTCTACAAGATTAGGAAGCCTATGAAATTTATCAGAATTATTTAGACCTATATCTAAATCACTACCAAAAAGCATAATCCATTTCTTATCTATAAAAAACATAGGAATATAATCAGATGGATATGATGGACTATCTTTATCATATATTATTACTGTATGCATGGCTGCTATACTTGACTTTTCATAAAGTAATCTGAATTTTTCATTAGCTTGTTCTTTAGTCATTGTAAAATCTTCATTTATTTTTTTACATGGATACTTTGTTTTACATCCATCAATTAACCAAGTGTAAAAAGAATCATCATTTATTAGATATCCAAAATAATTATCACAGAGTTCTTTACCTATTAAATTTAGACTATCAATAATTTTTCCTTTTGCATTTATTTTATAATAGCTATCAATAAATTTCTCTGGGGTTTTATATTCAGAATAGTTTCTTGAAATTATAGTAACTGTTGTATCAGACTTATTTAAATAATCTATTTCTACTTTTTCTGAATTTAACAAATTGATTTTTTCTGTTCTATAATTATCACTTTTTAATGAATCATATTCATACAGCCAATGATAATCAATATCTGTACTTTTTAAAAAATTAGAACAATCTAGGTCTATACTATCTTTTATCTCATTAAAATCAATCGTATCTTTTACATTAGAGTGTTTTTTATTATTACAACTCATTATAAGAGTTATGATAAATGTTATTAGAATTGCTTTTTGTTTCATTAGTTGAATTATATATAAATCATTTATTCTTTTATTAAACAATTTCTGTAAATACGGCATAATACAATACTACTTATTAGAATATTTTTTTGCACTGCTAAAACAGTTTTCAAAATTACCCTCTTCAATCAAACAAATTGTACACTGCTTTTTATCTAAATCAATACTTGTTATTTCAGAAATAGGAATGGAGTCAGATAGTATTCTATTATATTCAATATTACAGATCTTCATTGCTGGCACATACTCAAAATCTTTCTCTCCTAACTTAATTCTAACATCTTCTTTTAAGATTTCTACACTGTTTTTTAATAATAATTTATTTCTCTTTTTTGAAAAGTATAGTGTGTAATAATGTATGCTTGTTTCCTGACTATTAATTCTTAATATGGAATCATCCTCTTTGTTTTTAGAGATAGTATATAGCAGGTCAAACCTATTGGCATGTCGGTAAACGGGTATTTTAAATATTATTTCATTCTCAAAAATAGTTAGTGTTTGATGTACATAACATGTGCTGCAATCTCCTTTGTATACATTTTTGATTAAGGGACTTATTCTTTTACCGTCTTTATAAACATATATCGAATCTTTTCTAACTACAGTTTTTTGTGCCCTGCAAGACAAAAACAATAATAAAAAAATGCCTATAGCTATAATTAATTTTTTATCCATTTTTATCAATTAATCAACATCTATTGTACCACAACCTTGATACATTTTACCCTTATAAGTTAGATACACTTCGTAAACAGCATAATTATCTGTTGTACTTAAATTACATGCTGTTTTAGGATTCTTTATTCCTTTATTTATGATGATGCCCAATAATTGATGATTTAAAGATTGGAACATAAATGTATTCGATGATTGAAACTCATCTGTAAAGGTTTCTATTGTAAAAGAGACTTTTTTATCATTTGAGATGGTAGCTCCTTCAAACCAAGCTTTATTACCTTTTAAACGAAAATCCCAAAAAGGCTCAAAGCCACTGCACACAAAAGATAAATTTAAAGAGTCTAAAACATTAAGAAATTCTTTCTGACTGTACTGATTATTTTGCTTTAAAGTACTTTTATTTACAAACTGAATTGAATCATTCAATACTACTTTTAGCTCATTCTTGGTATTATATTCTCCTAGAAAAAGAATATTGTCTACTTTTCCATTAGTATAAACTTCTTGACTAAAAGCAGTAAAGGATATGATTAAAAAAAGTACTGTGAATTTAAAATTTTGTGGCATAATTAATTTTTTTATATAACTTATCTTCAATACTGATATTCTTATTAGTTTAAATAATGATAATTTTAAACACTTCAGATACTGTGTCTTGATATCTAATTTCATATTCTAAAATTGAATCAGACCTTCTGATAAGTTTATAATTTAATCTTTTATCTTTCTGGTATTGTTTATTGCATATTTTATAAAACTGATGTAAAACTGTTAAATTAAACGTTTTATAGTCCATTATTATTTCTTCTCCATTGATTATAAATTTATAAGGTACATAATTTCGATTGATATAGAAAGATTTGAAATACTTATAATCAGGGCTACCCATTATAAAAGACAAAAAATAATCAGAATCTATTTTTGAATACCCATCTTCAAATTCTACCTGAGTTTTGTCAAATAAAAATGAAAAATCTCCAATGATATTATTTCCATATGGTAAGTTAGGACTGATTTCTGTTTGTATATAATCTAATACCTTTATTATGGATTCTTTATTATCAACAAAGTTATTTATAAGAAAAATATCTTGTACAGGTACTCCCCCATTTTGTAACGCATAGTCATCTACTATTGGTGCAATTTCAATTTCTGTTTGTTTACAAGAATATAAATTCCCTATTAGGAGGAATAGTATTCCAACAGTTAGAGCTTTATATTTTGTCATATAATACTTTTCTATCATTATTCTTTGCTTAATAAAAAATTATTCCCAACCTGTTATTAGCAAATTTTTGGCTGCCCTATTACTACATTTTTGATACTTTGAATATGCATTTACTGCTTTTGTTCTGATTTCTTCGTTGGTTTCATTATTAATATAACCAGTAAGTGCATCATGTATGGTGTACGCCTCTGGTGCCATTAAGCCACTTGTCCAAACTAGTGGATTTATATTGGCATTTTTTAAATGTGGAGCGAAATAATTTTTGCTATAACAAGCCAAAATAATTACATCTCTTTTAATCTGATCATTATTTTGATAAGTTTCTGTTAAGTTGAAATCCATTAGTCCATCATGACCAATGAAAGCCACAAGTTTTGAATTCCCTTTGATACCAATAACGATATTATTTATTGTAAGAGTATCTTTTGTTAAACCTGAGCTACTATTTAAAAAATCTTTAGTAGTTTGTTTAATGTATTTACCATTATACGCATCGGCTACAATATAAAAATTCTTTTTTTTATGTTTAAAGATTAACCTTTCTAGAATAGTTTCGTCTACTTTTTGAGTTTTTAATAATTTCCAATTTTTACTTCTTTTAAAATAAGTTTTAATGCCATATGCAGTACCCCAATATAAATTATTATAGGGATCTTGCCCATTACCAATTTTACTCGGAACGGGAACAATACCTTGATATTTATTATCACATAGAGCAACAAAGATGTGAATGGTTTTTGTTGCTTTATCAAATTTTATATTGTTAATTTCTAAACTATCTCTTACAATAACAGTTGTAGCTATAACGGTATCCTCTTTAGGTTTTGTTTGAGAGTTACAACTTATTAAATACGTAAAACTAGTAAGTAGTATAAAATATTTTATTCTTATCATGATCATTTACATTTTACTTTGGTAAGTTGTCAAGTTAACTGATTAATCACATTAATATATAAGCCAATTAATATTTGCTTAGAACAAATTTATATTCGTTTTTAGGGAGAATGATTTGGTGTAATTTATAAATCTATACCCATGACAATAAGGACAAAGAACAGAATAAATGGTATTTTCCAAATTAGTTCTTTTTGCCCTTTTATTATAAAAAAAAGAATGGTAAAAACACTTATAATAATTAGATTATAAACTTCATATATCACAAATTCTACAAACGCAACAGGGGCATCATGTCCTCCAATTCTTGTTTGTGGCCTTTTATACCAAATCAGACTTATAATTTGCAAAATAATTGTAATTATGGGTATAATTTTTTGCTTCATATTATTGGCTATTATTTGTACTTTTTTTTATGATAAATGGTGTAAACTGACACTTAAAATTTATATATTTTTCCTATAAAATTTAAAGTATTCTTACTACTTACTATGAGCTCCCAATAGCCTTGGTTATTTTTCAAGATATAATAGTTACTTGCTGATTGTGTATCTCTACTACATCCCATGCGATAACCTTTTAATATGGAAACTAATTCTATTGTATCAAAATTTGTTAAACCACCTTGTTTTAAAAATGATTTTTTCACAAGTGGATAGTTACTTCTATACAGAGTATCTGTAACCATTTGTACAGGAGCTATAGTACTATACGGTTTTTGTTCTTCTTTTTTAAATATAGCTGGTTCAATAATTAGCTCATCACTATTATATTTAATGATTAATTCATAATTCCCATTTCTATCCTTAACCAAACAACTATACTCATCTTTTTTTATAACCTGAACTGAGTTATAATCTAACTTGTCTGTTGTAAAACCTTTATAAA
>JAUTBZ010107313.1:0-16590 GCA_032361785.1 Lepetodrilus galriftensis
GATTTTCAAAAGGCGTATAAAAATCGGGGGTTGATGAAAAAAGCTGGACAAATGAAAGGCGGTTTTAGACAGCCTGGAGGAAAGCGTCGTCGCCCTAAGATGCGTTAGAAGTTACGCTATTGGGATGTGCTCGTCACGAATTCCGTAATTTTTTCATGACGTGACTTTCGCCAATTATGTGCGCAGTTCACATCGTTGCATCTAAAAACCAAATAGGTTTTTTAATAAGTGAATTAGTTTTTTTTTCCTAAACAAGTGTTAAAAAAGCTTTTGAATTTGATTCTGATGATAAAAAGTGGCACATTACGTATGTAAAAACACAGATTTTGAAAGCTACTATCTTTTTATTTTTTCTAATTTTTTCTTTTTCTTTGAATGCGCAGGACTTTCGAGAACTGCCTGGTGTGGATGCTATTTATTTTGAGGATATTTATTCTATTGAATATCGCGTTGGCTCTATAGAAAACAAGGAGGAGAATCTTGATGATATTCGGGACAATGAAGCCGAGATTGATCGGTTGAATAAGCAATTAGCATTGGGTGGTGATCCTAGAGTTACTGCGGACATCAACAAACAATTGGAGACTTTATATTCCAAACGAAATACGCTCGACAACCGTGCTGATGCGAGAGATCCTTGGACTTCTTTTTTTACGAAGTCGCTTTCGCAAACTCCAGTTTACACCCTGCATTCAAGTGAGAAAATATTATTTGCTTTTGACGATCTCAATAAAGAGTCGACTGATTATTCTTACACGGTTATTCCTTATAATTGGGATTGGACGGAGGTCCTGAACCTTTCGGAAAATGAATATTTAGAAAACTATTCAACTAGCCGAATCACTACTTCTATCTTTTCAGAAATTACGACTGTTGATTACACCAAGTATCGTTTTACTTTTCCTAATGAAGAAATCCAACCTACAACTTCAGGTAATTTTCTTTTAGTCGTCTATGAAACAAATTCTGATCAAGTTGCTTTCACACGCCGGATTCAAATCACCGAACAAACATTCTTTTTTGAAGAAGATATTAGGAATGTAGATTTTGATCGGGATTCTTTGCAATATATTAATTTTACAATTAGCTACCCGAAAGAATTAAATCATTTGGCGCCAGCTCGTGATGTCAAAGTCGTCGTATTACAAAATGGTCGCTATGACAACATGGTCATCAAAGAAAAACCTGCGCTTTCCATCGGTAATAAATTGCGCTATGGTTATCAAGAAAAAATTGGTTTTCAACCCGGAAAAGAATTTAGAAATATCCAAATCCAAACTTTAGAATACCCATTAAACGGAATCGCAAAAGTACACAAAGGGACGGAGGAAAATGAAGTTTATTTGCTTCCGCAAAAAGCACGCGTTTTTCATCCCAACTTTTTCTACCGTGATTTCAATGGATTATTTGTAACGATGAATGGAGTCGATAACAAACAGGTTGGCGATCCAGACTATGCACACGTGATGTATATATTTGATAGGCATGAGCCTTTTGAAAATGCGGATTTGTATATCGTCGGCAAGTTTTCTGATTGGCAATTCAAAGAAGAATACCGTCTTTCTTTCAATGCAAGAGATCGCCGATATGAAGGCGAAACTTTTTTGAAGCAAGGGTATTATGATTATTACTTTGCCCTCAAGCATAAGGATTCTGATCTCATTGACATTGATGAAACAGAGGGTCATGCTTTTGAAACTAGTAATGACTATTCTATTTTCGTCTATTACGTTACGCCTACTGGGAAGTATGATCGGTTGGTGGCTGTTCGTACTTTTACGGTTGGGAACTAGGGTAAAACATTAAGAGAGTCTAGTAATCAAGGTATTAAGTTGCACGCTAAACGGGCTTAATATCTTAATACTCTTATGTTTCAAAAAAGCTTAATGTTTCAAACGTCGACGACGACGAAAAGCATCATATTCATCCAACAAATAAATCAATAAAGTAAAATCACTTATCAACGTAATCACAAAAACGATTGCAGAGATAACACCAAAAATTACAATTGGCTTAATACTACTTATAGCAAATAAGCCAAAGCCTACAACCAAAACAATTGTCGTCGTCAACATCCCAAAGCCCAATTCTTTTAGTGGCTCTTTCAGGATCACCTTTCGGTAAAAAGCATGAATAGTATCATCTACGATCAACCCCAAACAAACAACAGCAGTAATGGCCGTGACAATATTAATATTCAAATCCAGCAAAACAAATAAAATAAAAATTACGGATAAAGGAACGACATTTACAAACATACCGATAAAAGATTGCACCCAATTACCTGTCAAAAAATAGAATACTAAAATTAAAAATACAGAGGACAGTAATAAGGACTTAACCAAGGACCTCGCTACTTCTTGGTTTACAAAACTAAATATCAAAGCCTGACTAGTTAACAATAAATCTTTCACCTCATGCTCCTTGACAACTGCTCTCACTTCATCTTCTATCACTGGAATCAAATTAGGATCGGTTACTTTTATTTGGATACGTTGTTTTAATCCGTCTTCTCTTTCAAACCTTCGTTGATAGCCTCCGAATTTCGAAATATCAATAGGGACAAAAAATCTGCCTTGCACCATTGAATTTGTTTGTCCGCTCCTAACAAATTCGACTCCATGAATATTTTCCAAACCATCACTGATACTAGAGATTATTTTTTCTTTTCCCATGGTATCTGACAACGTAAAAACTAGGTCAATAGCTGTCTGGGCATAATAATGTTCCTTTACTTTATCATGTTGAATTTTGGCGGAAGAATCCAATGGGAGGAATATCTCAAAATCATTTTTAAATTGTATTTTCGGCAACAAGATAATCGCAATAATAACCAATGGCGCCAACAAATAAGAAAAGAACTTTGTTCGCTTTTGAAAGAAATTAGAAACTTTAAAAAAGGAAGTATTGACATGGCTACGTTGATACCATTTTTCAAAAATAAATGGCGTCGCCAAATAACATAAAAAATAAGAAAGCAAAATAGACAAGCCTGTTATCTGACCAAGATTGACCACACTCTTGGTATCATTAAAACTCAAACTAAAAAAGGCAACCGCCGTTGTAATGGAAGTCAAAAAAGAAGGCAAAGCATATTTTTGATAAACCTTTTTCAGCCCCTCCCGAATCGGCATGCCACCTTGCTCCTCCCCCATTCCAGACAACAAATGAATCGCATCTGCCACAGCCAAAACAACTACCACTGGCAACACCATCAGCGTAATCATATTAAAGGGTTGCCCAAACATTTGAAATATAAAGAAAGAACCAATCAGTGTAAAAAGTACAATCACAATCATATACACAATACTAAAGACACTCCGATAAGCAAAAAACATAATTAGCAAAAAAGCAATCAAAATGCTAATCACGATTCTAACTAGATCATGCATCAACACATTATTGATAGTATCCTCAATATGAAATGGGCTGGTCACATTCATTTCCTGGACCGCATCAAAATTAGTTTTAGCTAGTGCCGCTGTAACTTTATCCACAACTACTTTTGCAGTATCTGCTTCAACACCCAAAACTATCAAAAAAGATTTTTCGTCCTTACTGATTAAGTCTTTAAAGAGTTTGACTTTCGCAAAACGCTTCAAGGCTTTTTGAATGGGAATTTTCCTTCTTTTTCTATTGGAGTAAAAAACATTGGATAGATCTAAAACAGAACGAAACGATACTGTATCAAAATTTTGCTTCAGATTACTTTTAAATTCATCCATATTTTTCATGACTGCCGCTAGACTCTCCTCTTTCGGAATAATCTCCACAAAAACTTTATGCCCTTCTTGATAAATAGAATCAATGGTCTTAAAATCAGCCATATAGGTGTTCTCCTTAATGCCCACTGACTCGAAAGAACCATCAAATTGGGGTAAACGGAGTTGGGTTCCCAATAAAATCAACACCGCCAAAACGCCCCAAAAATACTTTATTCGGTGGCTAAAAATATGCTCTATGAATCTATTCATGCTTTTATTTCTTTGTACGCTATCGACTTGGGTGCAAAGGTAGATATTTTAACTTGACTTACTTATCCAAATACATATTCTGTTCTGGGAAAGGCTGTAAAATACAAGCCAATTGCTTGCACTCGGTCCGTTCGTCCACAATATCCACGTATTTATATAAATGTCGAGCCTGTTTCCACAAATATTGATTACTATTGTAAAAAAAAGCGCAATGGCAAAGCTATTCACCCTCATAATCCTCTTATTTTTTGGCGCAAGCCTGCCTGCACAGGATATCTGGAGCCTAGAAAAGTGTATCAATCATGCTTTGGAAAATAGTTTGACGATTCAACAAAGCAAGCTCTCAGTTGCCAGCAGTGAGATTCTGGTGGACCAATCGAAGGCGGCTCGATATCCAAATTTGAATGGCGGGATTGGATTTTTTGAACAGTTTGGGCGAACGATTGATCCGACGACTAACTCCTTTGCCAATAAAAAAATTGGTTCTAGTAATTTTAGTCTTTCTTCTGGAGTTGTTCTTTTTAATGCTGGTCGAATTAATAATACCATTCAACAAGCAAAATTAAATTTAGAGTCTTCTACTTGGGATGCAAAAAATGTGGCAAATGACCTTGCATTAAATGTGGCTATGATTTATTTACAAATATTATTTGCGGAGGACCAAGTTGAAAATGCAAAAGGGAAATTAGCCATTGCACAAGCTCAACTTAAACGAACTCAAGCTTTGATTTCTGCTGGCGGCCTTGCGGCGAATGAGGCATTGAACTTTGAAGCACAAGTCGCCACCAGTGAGCAGTCTTTAATCCTTGCAGAAAACACTTTGGATAATGCTTACTTACAGCTTAAGCAAATACTGAGATTAGATACGGAAGATGATATTAAAATTGAACGACCCAACATCAACCTGAATGATGAAGATCCGGATTTGCTGAATACCGAGATAATTTATCAAAAAGCAATGGGGCTACAGCCCAATATCAAAGCAGCTGAATTCAGACTTAAAAGCAGTGTGCTTGGGGAGAAAATTGCAAAGGCGCAACTATATCCTTCTTTGAGTTTGAGCGGTTCTCTTTCTACAAATTTTTCTACGCTTTCGCGAAAGCTAGACGGCACAGAAATTAGGACTTCTACTCAGCCTGTAAAAATAAATGGAAATCCTGCTTCCTTGGAGATCCCTCAAATTGTTCCAAACTTTGTGGACAACCCTTTTGGAGATCAACTCACAGAAAACTTTGGGCAGTCTTTTGGCTTACGCCTAAATATTCCCATCTATCAAAATGGCAGAACGAAAGGTTCCATCCAACAGGCCAAAATTAGAACACTCCAAACGAAACTTGCGAATGAACAAATCAAGCAAAAATTAAAAAGTGACATTCAGAAAGCAATTGCAGATGCGCAATCAGCTCAACGACAGTATTTAGCTGCGACTAAGGCTGCGAAAGCAACTCAAGCTGTTTATGAAAACACCAAGAAAAAATTTGATATTGGTGCGGCCAGTTCTTTTGAATTAACAACTGCTAAGTCAAATTCTGATGTTTCAAAGACACAACTAACCAGCTCTAAATACAATTATATTTTCAAGCTAAAAGTGATTGATTTTTATCTTGGAAAACAAATAAAACTATAGAACAATCATGGCACAGAAAAAGAACAAAGGGCTTTATATTTTATCAGGAATTCTCGTATTGCTAGCCATTGTTGGGTTTGGCATAAAACAATTTAAAGGCAAAAAAGGCAAAATGGTTCATGCTACAAAAGTAGAAAAGCGTAGTATCCAAGAAACTGTTTTGGCCTCAGGAAAAATCTTTCCGAAGACGGAAGTAAAGATAAGCTCGGATGTCAGTGGTGAGGTTGTTGAACTTTATGTTGAAGAAGGAGACACTGTAAAGGTCGGGCAACTATTGGCCCGTATAGATCCAGATGCATATGAGTCGGCGGTCGAACGAGGGCGTGCAAGCGTCAACACTGCTAGAGCGCAAGAAGCAAATTCTAGAGCACAAGCAGAAGGCGCAAAGGCCCGAAAAATTCAAACTGAGGCCCAACTAGAACAGGTAAAAGTTCAATTAAAAAATGCACAAACTAATCTCACTCGGAATAAAAAATTATTGGCGGATGGAGTCATTTCGCAAGCTGATTTCGATGCGACGAATGTTGCTTTTTTAACAGCTTCCGCGAATGTAAAATCTTCTGAAGCGGCTATTTCTTCTGCGACTGCTGCCTATAATTCTGCTCAAGAAAACATCCGTGCAGCTGGTTATAATATTAATAGTGCGAATGCCGGTTTGAAAGAATTGAATACAAATTTACAAAGAACTTCTATCTTTTCTCGGATGGCTGGAATTGTATCAAAATTAAATATTGAAAAAGGAGAACGAGTTGTGGGAACTCGACAAATGACGGGAACGGAAATGATGCGCATTTCAGATTTTTCGGTATTGGAAGCTCAAGTAGATGTGAGCGAAACGAATGTCTTGCAAGTAAACATTGGAAATAAAGCAAGCATTGAAATAGACGCTTATCCTGACAGAAAATTTACAGGGACTGTTTCTGAAATTGGAAATTCTGCAAGTAATTTGAGTCAGATGAGTATTAGCTCTGACCAGGTTACCAACTTCACAGTTAAGATAATAATTGATGCAGATTCTTATGCCAATCTAATACAACCAAACAAACCTTTTCCTTTGCGCCCAGGCATGTCCACCAATGTTGAAATTAATACCAAGGAGTCAAATGACGTCATTGCTATACCCCTTGCGGCAGTTACGACTAGAGAAAAAGATAACAAGAAACTCAAAGGAGAGGATCGAATTGAAATTGTGGTATTCAAAATATCAGGAGATACTGTCAGCCAAACCATTGTCAAAACAGGTATCCAAGATGACGAATTTATTGAAATAGTATCTGGCCTAAACCCAAATGACCAAATTGTAAAAGGTCCTTACAAGACTGTTTCTCAAAAACTTCAAAATGGGGATAAAATTTCCATTGAAGAAGAGAAAGAAAAATAAAGAAAAATGGCTGTCGTTTTGCGACAGCCATTTTTTTTCACAAGTAATTCATCAGTATACCTACCTAACATCAAGAATCTTAGTCAACTCTACGGTATAGAACTTATCACCATAAATAACTAATGCATAGTAATTTGCGGCAGCTAAATATTTACCTTGAATCTTCACAAGATTACCATCAAACTCCATCGGCACATCCATTCTTTGCCCTATCTCATTATAAATAATAACCGCATCAATATCCGGTGAATTCATCATCAAAGTCACATCCTCAAAGAACGGATTAGGATAAACAGCTGCTACCTCCAAACCACATTTTGATTCAATTATTTCAACAGGGCTATATTCAAACTCATCATCTTCATCCACCACTTTTACTCGATAATATACCTTACCATTAGGAGCTGTTGGATCAAAGAATCTATAAAATTCATTTCCTGGTGTAAAGTCAACTGTCGCAATAGGCATAAATAATACTCCATCGTAGCTTCGTTCGACAACAAAAGAACTAGCTTGGACATATTGCCCAAAGACAACCCAGCTAATTTGCACTTCACACTGCTCCACTTCAGCTGTAAATATTTTCCAAATTTCCGCAAGGACTGATTTTTCACAAACTGCTTTTGTAAATTTAGTATGATTATAAAAATCGGTAAAACCAATTCTAGATAACTCCGAAGCATCTGTCATAGCAAAGCCTTCTGTCAAATTTCCTTCCGCTGTCTCTTCCTCACAATCAATCGCAGAATAACTCCAAGTCGTACTTGAAATGCTACCCCCAAGAACGTTTGGCGCATTGCCATCGTACTGCGTGACAAAGTGCATTTTTTCGCTATTTGCAAACTTACTTCCATCCGTATTTCGATTATGTTGCAAGGTCAATTCTGCATAAGACCCTCCTTCAACGGCCTCCTCAATTGTCCACTCCCTAGCCATTCCTTCAATCGAAACAGGAAAGTCTGTTACTTCTTGATCTACCCTTCCAGAAAAATCATCTGCCTCACCATTATTAATTAACTTTGCGGGTGTATAGTCGGTACTCGCATCAACCCCTTCTTCAAATCCAATTGGAAAAATAAATTCTCCTTGAAGATTTTCTTTTCTTAGGGAGCCTTCACTGTTGGTTACGATGTATTTATTTTCATCATAATTAGAAATAGTTGCATCTTCATCTAAGACAAAGTTCGCATCGCCTAGGATGACATGTCCATCGTCCTTTTCCAATTTAAAATCTTTACCAATATATAGATCTGTATTATCAATTGCATCACCAGCCCACATCAAATCCGTATCATCAGTATTCAAAGAATTTAATAATAGATTATTTTTGTTTTCAAAAACGATTTCGCAATCTATCTTCACTCCGCTACCATCAATGACTGTTGGATTTTCTCCGAAAGGGAAAACAGCTCCATTTGGATTTTTAATAACTAAACGGCCTTTTCCATGAATCTTGGCATTTGGATGAATATACACTTGCGTGGAAAAAACATCCCAATCTCCATCGACTGTGATGTCTGCATTTTCTCCTATCCAAAGTTGATCGGTATGCACGATATTCATTCCGCCCTTAATGTTTGATACGAAATTAATGGTTGACGAGGATTGCCCAAAAGCAACCATTGACAACAGCATCAACCCACATAGTATATTTAGTTTTCTCATAATAGTTTTTTCTTTTACAGTGTTGCAGAAGCAGAACTAATAATCTTTATATCTCCTTCCTTTAATACTGTTCCATTTCCTACTTTCATCGAATCAATTCTAAACGATTGATAATAATTATTCCCAGCAGTTCCTTTGAATCTTAAATAGATATGCTTATCACTACCAACATATTGAGTCAAAGCAAAGTTTGCTCCCCCGTTATTTTTGTTAGAAGCTGCAAGCAAAGCACCACTTGCTGCATAACAATAGCCAACCCAAGTTAAATCAATAACTTCCGAAGAATTATACCTATAACCTGTTGCTTTGATATGGTACATACGGTTATCTACTGTTGTCGTATAAGGCAGTCTAATATGGATATAATTATGATCCTGAGTTGATGTAAAAAAAGAAGCAATACCATGAGAGACGACACAGCTACCAGTTTCTCCAGCTGGATTACTTCCTGCAGTAGGCGTTGAATTTCCTTCTATCAAAACACCATTTAAATCCAAATCACTCCTAGGCGTTTCTGTACCGATCCCAACATTCCCATTTGAACTAACTCGCATCGCTTCGGTTGCATTCTCATACCCAACAGGCGTACCCGTATCAAATACAATTCCTCCACCACTAACACTATTTTTAATGTGCAATGCATTATCCCCTTGCACGATGGCCGATTCTTCTAATCCTCCATCTTGCATGAAGATAATCATTGGATTATCACTTTCATTACTATCGTCTGTATCCGCTTCAATTATTAGTTTTGCATCACCAGAGTCTCCACTGCTTACATGTAAATTTGCAAGTGGGTTAGCGGTACCTACACCGACATTTCCGTTCACATCTATCTCCATCGCATGGATATTTCCGGCCCAATTTGCTTGAGTATGTGTATAGAAACTAATGTTATAATCGGATCCTAAAACGAGTGCCTCGTTAGCAGGAGAGAAGTTTGGTCGAGCAACCTCGGCAAATTCACCAGCACCAACTATCGTCAACCCACCAGAACCTAAGACTAAAGAATTGCCCCATGAATGTTCTTGGAAAGTCATCCATCGACTTACATGATTGGGACCTCTTGAAAATAGACTTCCGCTATGTGCAATATCCCCTTGTACATCTAATTTTTTTGTTGGAGCGATAATTCCGACACCCACATTACCTTCATTGAACACTACGTCACCATTTAGGACATTCATTCGAATCATTTGTTCTTTGGATGATGAGCTACCATCATTCACACCAAAGTCAACCCAATCTCTGTATTCTGGCACAGCGTGATTTCCTCTAAAAGCCCAAGTAGCCCATCCATATTTTCCAGTGCTTAATTTTCCTTGCAGAAAAATACTAGCTGGATTAGAACCATCTAAATCGCTGAACAATGCTAGATCTGTTCGTCCTGCTAGTCCTGTTTTTCCTGTTGTGGAAATTTCCAAATTAGCTGGGATGCTATTTGTGTTATTTGTGAGATGTACTATCGGCGTGTGTGTTCCCATCCCAATATCTCCGTCTGAATTAACGATCATTTTTTCATTTCCAGAAATATAAGTACTTACTTCTGAACCACTTAAAGCAATTGGTTTGTATGCAGAACTTGTTCGATCATATCCTCTTAGAACAGCATAAGTTCCATCCCAGGTTAATTCTGCTCCTACTCCACTGGTGGGCGCTATTTGGGAAGTGGATCTAATAATTCCGGCTACATCCATTTTTGCTGTTGGGTTCTGTATCCCCACGCCTACATTTCCAGACTGAATGATTCTCACAAGCTCATTGCCCGAATCGAAATCCCTAAAGACATGATTATTAAATTCATAGAGCATCGCATCTTGTGCGCCATAGCCTCTAAATCGTCCTTTCTTTGTTCCATTCAACATTGAGAAATCAATTTTAGGATAATGGCTACTTGCATCTCCTTTTAAAAAGATGGAAGGGTTGACACCTGTAATATACAGATGACCATCAGAGATTTTTGAATTCCCTTTTACTTCTAATTTTTCACTTGGAGAAGCTGTACCTATTCCAACATTCCCCGACACAGCAGAGTATTGATTATTTCCACTTCGGGTCCAATCACCATCTTCGGAGACTGCTGCCCAATTAGTTCCATCAAACCGATACACTAAATCGTCATCGGTGTTATAAATTAAAACACCGATAGCTGGGGAGATTGCATTCATCTCCAATGTGGTTGCTTTTTTTAATTCTAACAAATACGCTGTATCTATTTGCGCAAGCAAACTAGTCAAAGAAATAAAGAAAAGAAAAGCTATAAAATATAATATTCTCATAGGGACTTATATTTCAATATTAAAGTGTTGCGGAAGCTGAAGAAATGATTTGAACATCGCCTTTTTTAAGTACGGTTCCATTTCCAACATGCATCGAATCAATTCTAAACGATTGAAAATAATTACTTCCCGTTGTACCTTTGAATCTAAGATAAACATGTTTGTCACTACCGACATATTGGGTTGTATTAAATTCTGGACTACCAGCATTAACTATATTGGTTTCTAGGATTGTCGACGAACCGTTATAAGCGTATCCAACCCAAGTAATATCAATGGTCTTGCCAGAACGATATCGGTAACCTCTTGCTCTGACATGATACATATGGCTTCCTCCTTGCACAACATAAGGCAATCTAATATGAATGTAATTATTATCATCTACATTAGTAAAAAAAGATGCAATTCCGTGGGAAATCACACAACTACCTGTAGAAGATTGAGTTCCAAACATAGAAGCATTATCACCTTCAATCAAGATTCCGTCAACATCTAATTTGCTTCTAGGACTTGTATTATTAATTCCAATATTTCCAGTAACATCGGAGTGCATGTCATTTCCGACTAAGCTCCAACCATTTTGCGCAAGCGAAGAAATATCCACCCAATCTGTTCCTGTTCCTGTTGTAGAAAGTACTTGTCCAGCGGTACCTGCTTGCCCGTCTTTATCTTCGAAAGTTCCATTTAGTCGCATATTCCCTCCAACGTGTAATGCTTCATCAGGATATTTAACTCCGAGACCAAGGGCATCCTTAAAATAGGCTTTTCCCGAATTTGCATAAATTGAATAGTTCCTATTAGCGCCATTTTGTACATCAACAAACAAACCATAATTATTTTTGCCATCTTTCAAATGAATTTTTACTCCAAAATTATTAATCAAAGATGTATATCCAGATGAATTGATATTAATATTATAAAGGTTATTTGTAATTTCTTCTTTAGTTTTTGAAGAGTTAATATTTATTCCATAACCAGTCCTCACTTTAAAAGAGCTATCAGCATATAATCTAATATTACTCCCAAACAAACTAGCTACAGGACTAGAATAAGAATGTGCAGAAATATATTCCCCAACAACGACATTGGACCCTCCAGAAGCATTAACCGAAATACCATATGCATTTAACACTTTCCCAACATCTACTCTTCTGCTAGTTGAAATAGAAGCACCAAGTAGCGCTCTAACCTCTCCGCTACCTTGATTTTTTCTTGCATGAAACAAACCTCCATATACGGCTGACAATCCTCCATCACTATAATCATATGCATAGCCTCTAGATCCAAATATTGAACTTTTCGCATTATTCACTTTAGATTTATTATAGGCAAAATCATAACCAGCAGTAACGGAACTAAATGTATAATTACCAGAACCAACAAACGTATAATTTCTAGTTCCAATATAAGTGGAGCTATCTCCTATCGTTTTACAACCTAAGTAATTATCGATTCCGATCGTTGTCGTAGGATGCACAATATTGCCCAAACGAATCATTGAATTTTTTTGACTAAAATAGTGCCCAGGACCAACGTCTACGGAGCCTCTATTCACATATAACAGGCTTCTATCATACACACCGCCAGGACTACCAATACTAATAGATCCCAAACCATTACTACTTTCTGGGCCTATTGAAAGAAACCTTTTGGACAACCCACCAACAGACATGTTAATTGCTCCTTTATTTTCTTGATATAACCTAAAGCTATTTGCTAAATCCGGTTTATAAGATTTATTTAAAATTCTAAAAGCCCAAGGCCCTTCATCATCTGTTTGGATATCGAGCATACTTCCACTATGACCATCATCATAAATAGACAATCTAGAACCAGAAGCATTGGGACCAAGATTGAGTGTTTCACTAATGTGAGTAGAACCTGTTACATCTAACTTTGAAGAAGGTGCTGAATTTCCAATACCCACATTTCCTGTTACTCCTGAATACTGATCATTTCCAGAAATGGTCCAATCATCGTCTTTTATTAAACTACTAAGATCAATCGTCCCACCACTTGTTAGTGTCACAATGTGCGTAGCAGGATCATAGCTTAAAGCCTGTAGTTCATTGGAACTATCTGTATCCGCATCTGCTGAAGCTGACACCCAAGTTGTTCCATTGAATTTATAAATTTGATCATCATCAGTATTATAAATCAAGGAACCTTTATCAGGAGAAACTGCATTCATTTCCGCTGTTGTTGCTTTTTTTAATACTAACAGATACGCTGGATCTACTTGCGCAGAAACAACATTAGAAAAAAGCAAAAAAGCAAATATCTTAAACAATCTCATAGGGGTCCTTCTTAAAAATTAATAATTGTAAACATAAATTCAGAATCAAAATCAATTCTTCCTCCTGCCCCATTATCATTATCTCCAATGTTCACTTTAAAGCCAGTAGGCGTCTGATCATAATAAGTAATACCTGGGTCATCATTTCCCCCTTTCCTATCTGGCATTGTCAACTGAATGATGTAGTCCGAATCAGGCATTGCGGTGTTAAAGGTAATTTGATAATCTCCTTTATTAATTTTACTGACAGTTGCTCCTTTTATTTTAATAGCCGTACCATTTCCAGCCACTTTACCCATTGCCTTCATTGGAGAAATAGAACTTGCATCTGCCCACGAGCCTGTACCATTTGCGTCACTGACCATTACTTTTCCAGCTCCTTCGTTACCATCGGTCATTTTGATACTACCATTGACTTCTAGCTTCTCACTAGGATTAGCAGTGCCCATACCTACATTTCCAGAATTCAATACTGTTAATAAGTTATTAGTGGCATCATTGGCAGTAGCTCCGTCATGTGTTGCAACTCCTGTTTTTCTATTTATTACAAACCTATCACTACCCGCATAAGGCCTTCCTACAAACCATTCATTAGTCGCTCCTGCATCATGCATAAACATACCCAAACCTCGATAATCAGCTGCATCGGTTGCTTCCAAAATCACTGCGGCATTCACATAACCTTGGCCACCACCTTTAACTCTTATGAGTGAAGTAGAAGGATTTTGAACATCAAGTCTATACCCAGGAGACTCTGTGCCTATTCCGAAATTTCCATTACCTAACAATGTCGCAGGATTCCAATTTCCATTTTCCATTGCCCACAACTTAACATCTGCAGTTCTATTGGCATGATCATGATTTCTGTATGTAGCTGAGATTGCGGCAAGCTCTGTAAAATCTGCTCCTCCTACCCCTGTAGTTTTGGTTCTAAAAGATATGATTGTTTTATTACCGTCTGTGATATTCCGATTTTCCATTGCCAATGATGTTGTCCCAGCTGGGTCATCCATAGAAATATGTAATTTTCTTTGTGGGTTTTGAGTTCCAATACCAACATTTCCAACTGCATTAATTCTCATCCGTTCTGTTGAAGCTGCATCACTATCACTTTTTGTAGAGAAATAAAGAGCGCCACTAGTATTATTTTCTGAAAACCCTCCTATTCTAGCAAAGTCATCTGTAACTGATTGTCCAAACTGTAACCACAACCCTTCGTTAGCTCCAGCACCTGGATCAATCAATCGAATTCCTTCTTGTAATGCTGAAACATTTGCTGGATGAATTTCAAATGGGGCATTTGGAGTGGATGTCCCTAGACCTAATCTTTTATTTACATTGTCCCAAAATAGATTTGCATTATCTTCTGTTGGTTTAGAATCAGTACCGGAAAAAAAGACAGAACCAGTTGTTCCCGTATGGGAAAGTCCACTCAAATCTACATTACCACCATCCTCTAGACTCAAGATATTTGTTGTTGCATTCAAGCTGATTTGCTGGTCATCCGAACCACCATCAGTCCAAGACAACGTTCCTGTACCATTTGTCGCCAACACTTGATTAGCTGTACCATCGCCTTTCGGAAATTTATAACCTCCACTTGCAGGGTTACCAATTTGGAACGAACTATTTGTCCGAAGAATATTACCTGTGGTATTACCCATTATTCCAAAATCACCATAGATAAGGGCATTGTCTTCATTAGCGTTCGTATTATCAATATAAAGCTTATTGCTAGTCGTTTCATTATATCCAGCATAATGTCCAATAAATACATTGCCATACCCTGTTTCGTTTTTAAAACCTGCACCATAACCAATCCCTACATTATATTGCCCTGAAAGATTATTGTTAAGTGCATTCGTTCCAAGACCCAAGTTTCCTCTACCTGTTTTATTTTTATAAAGAGACCTAATTCCAAGTGCGGTATTACTATCTCCTGAATCATTGTCTTTTAACGCCTCTAGTCCTACAGCTACATTGCTACTACCCGTTTTATTATAGAAAAGAGCACTTTTACCTATAGCAACATTACCAGCCCCTGTAGTGTTTCTATCCATAGAACGCGAACCTACTGAGACGTTACTATAACCGGAGGTGCTCATACGCATAGACCAATGTCCTATCGCTACGTTATCATTAGCGGTTGTAATACCACTAAGTGTACTCACACCCAATCCAATATTCCTATCACCTGATGTATTGGCATCAAGAGCATAAGTACCAATACCAATATTATCTTCACCTGTAGTATTGTAAATCAAGGTCTGAGCACCAATACCTATATTTGATCTACCAGTCGTATTATATCTAAGCACAGAATAACCAGCAGCAAAGTTATTATAACCAGTAGTATTCAACTCAAGAGCTTTATTACCAAGCGCAATATTATTATAACCAGTAGTATTTTCTTTCAAGGCATTAAAACCAACTCCTACATTTTTATTATTTGAACTATCATCATTCAAACCAGCAGCAATTCCTAAGAAGACAGAAGAGCCATCATCTGTACCATCTACATCTGATTTGCCATCAAGCAAGTCATTGATTCTTTCAACCAAAATGGATGATAAGTCTACTGTGCCACCATCTTCTAGTGTCAAGATTTTTGTTACATTATCAAAACTGATTGTTTGGTCGTCCGTTCCTGCATCATCCAATTGAGATAAGTCAACTGTTTTTGTATTACCATCTTCCAATGTAATAGTCAAAACATTCGTTGCGGCATCTACTGCAAAAGTAGTAACCGTTTGGTCATCTGTGCTTGCGCCAGAAATATCCAATGTCTTCGTATTACCATCTTCTAGAGTCAAGGTCAAGGTTGTTCCTGACAAGCTAAAATCTGTAATCGTCTGGTCATCTGTGCCGGCATCATCTAATTGAGATAAGTCAACCGTTTTGGTATTACCATCTTCTAAGGTGATAGTCAAAACATTTGTTGCAGCATCTACTGCAAAAGTCGTAACCGTTTGGTCATCTGTACTTACGCCAGCTATATCTAATGTCTTTGTATTACCATCTTCTAAAGTTAATGTCAAGGTTGTACCTGACAAGCTAAAATCAGTAATCGTTTGGTCATCTGTTCCTGCATCATCTAATTGAGATAAGTCAACTGTTTTTGTATTACCATCCTCTAGTGTGATCGTTAAAACATTCGTTGCAGCATCTACTTCAAAAGTAGTAACTGTTTGGTCATCCGTGCTTGCGCCAGAAATATCTAATGTCTTCGTATTGCCATCTTCTAGTGTTAATGTCAAAGTCGTGCCTGACAAACTGAAATCTGTAATTGTCTGGTCGTCTGTTCCTGCATCATCTAATTGAGATAAGTCAACCGTTTTGGTATTACCATCTTCTAAGGTGATAGTTAA
>JAUTBZ010107424.1:0-16589 GCA_032361785.1 Lepetodrilus galriftensis
CCGCATAAGTTGTGAGTAACTTTAGTGATACGATGACTCAAAGTCATCGTATCACTAAAATTTTATTGGTTACTGGTTACTATATAACTAAATCATTCTTTAAATAAAGGCGATTTTCTATGTTTTGTGCCTTGTTCGTAACTGTAGGATAAACGTATTAATATAGGCTCACTAAACATTCTTCCTAAAAACTGTAAGCCTGCTGGTAGGCCTTCGCTGGTAAAACCCATGGGAACTGTAAAAGCAGGCTGACCTGTATGTGGCGCAATAACTTGATTGTTATCTCCTAAATATTCCTTTTCAAAATTAGCAATATGAGCAGGTTTATTATTCCATGTAGGATAAATTAGAGCATCTAATTGTAAGCTATCCATTTGTTTTTCAAATTTTTGCAAATCTTGTTCTGATTGGCTTGATAGACCAACCATAGCAAAGCCTGTTACTTCAAACCCCATTTTTTTTTCATTGAGTAAGGTTTGATACCCCTCAATAATGCCTTGCTCTTCCAGGGATCTTACCCGTCGCAGGCAAGGGGGGGCTGAAATGCCAATTCTTTTGGCAAGTTCTACATTGGTGATGCGTCCATTTTTTTGCAAAGTATCAAGAATTTTTAGGTCTGTCAGGTCAAGTTGAGGTGATGCCACTATTGTCTCCAAAAATTGCCTTGCCCAATGAGATATTGGCCAGATTGGTCTGTCTTCTGGATTACAGTCACATAGACGGACTTGTCAATCAAACAGTTTTCAGGCGCTTGATCCGTAAATTTTATGTCGGAATGTTACAAGGAATTGTGGATAGTTTTTCAGAGTATGATAGACTGAGAAAATCACTGAAGGTCAGTGCCTAGCTTGAGGGAGAGAAATAGCTATGACAACAACCCAAATAGATAAAGTGCAATCCGAAACTCTAAAATCTTTGATTGCCAGTGTGGAACATCAACAACAAGATGATGCCCCTTATCGTAGTTATGCCCTTAGCGATTGTCTGCCAAAGCAGGATGTTGACGATATTCTCGAATTACCCTTCCATGTTCCAGATTTAGGCGGTGTTTCAGGAACCCGTGAAGTGCATAATAAATCACGTTCTTATTTTGATGTTGAGAGCCAACAAAAATATCCTGTTTGTGCCAATGTTGCCAATGCCCTGCAAAGCGAGGAATTTGTCAGCACTGTTTCAAACACCTATAATGTCGATTTGAGCAACTGTTTTCTCAGGATTGAATTTACCCAGGATACAAAAGGCTTCTGGCTTGAGCCTCATACCGATATTGGCGTCAAAGAATTTACAATGCTGCTCTATCTTTCCAGAGACGAAGCGCACAGTCATTTGGGTACAGATATCTATAATACAGATAAGGAATGGGTTAAGGCAGCGCCTTTTGTTTCAAATACGGCTTTGGTCTTTATTCCTTCAGATATTACTTTTCATGGGTTTGAGAAAAAAGAAATTACAGGTGTTCGTAAATCACTGATCATTAACTATGTCACCGATGAATGGCGCACCCGTGAACAGCTTTCCTTTCCTGACAAGCCTGTTATGTAGGATTGCCAGACATAATCAAGATAAGTCGAATCGGCTTATCTGGTTAAACTATGTGACCAACAAGAACCCTGGAGCACCCTCTTGACCGAATTGCAATGGAGGCTGCTCTGGAGAGCCAATAATAACAATTAGGAATAGGGTTTAATGACTAGAAAGAGCGGCGTGCTTGCTGATAAGAAATGTTGGCTTATTAGCAGTGATTATATTGGGCAGCGTGTTATTGCTGAAGGGGTTGCCCAAGCGCTTCACATTCCTTTTGAAGCCAAATTAGTTAATCCGCCCTGGTTGTTTAAAAATCTGGCACCGTGGGCAGGTGTTGCCCCTGTTGAAAAAATAGGCCGCTCTGATTCTGCTTCTTTTGCTGCGCCATTGCCTGATCTGGCCATTGGTGTTGGCCGTCAAAGTGTAGCTTATCTCAAGGCCATTAAAAAAAAGTCCCGTGGCAAAACGTTTACAGTCATGCTGCAAGACCCTAAAATAGGCTCGTCAGCAGCTGACCTGATTTGGGTGCCTGAACATGATCACCTTAGAGGGGAAAATGTGATAACAACCTTGTTGTCACCCCACCGCTATAGCGGGCAGATAATCCAACAACTGCGTGACAAGCCTCTGGCAGAAATTGCGTCTTTGCCCAAGCCTCGTATTGGGTTAATTATTGGCGGCAATAGCCGGGCTTTTCAATATAGCGAAGACAATAGTAAAAAATTTATTGCTGCGATTGCATCGTTAAAAAAATTTGCAGGATCATTTTTAGTAACCTGTTCCCGCCGCACACCAAAGCAACTTGAACAGGCTCTTCGTAAAGAACTGGCAGATTTTCCTGCGTTTTTTTGGGATGGACAAGGCCATAACCCTTATGGTGATTTTTTAGCCCATTCAGATTATCTTGTTGTTACTGCTGATAGCGTCAATATGGTTGGTGAAGCTGCGGTTTCAGGCCGTCCGGTCTATGTATTCTTCCCTGATGGCGGCGGGCGCAGGATAGATCTCTTTCATAAGAGAATGCAAGAACAGGGGATTACACGTTCGTTACCAAGTCATTTTGATAGTCTGGAGACGTGGGAATATAAGCCGCAATATGCAGCTGATGTGATTGCTTCTGAGATTATACAGCGCTGGAATCCATAGGATACCTAACTTTTTAGGCATGTCCCGCTTCTGTACTTAAGAAATCTTGACTAATGCCGATACTTTTTAAAGCCTTGTCATATTTTGCTTCATGATCATTAGAAAAGACCAGTTCTGCGGTTGCGGGGCAGTGCAACCAGCCATTATCAAGGAGTTCGTCTTCTAACTGTCCAGAAGACCAGCCCGCATACCCCAAAGCCAGCAGAGAGCGTTTGGGACCTTTGTGATTTGCGATAGCCTCAATAATATCAATACTGGCTGTCAGGGCAAACCGCTTATCAAGGAGTTGGGTGTGGTCTTTATGAAAATAGTCATTACTATGTAGTACAAAACCTCTGCCCGGATCAATGGGGCCACCATAACATACGGTTTTTTCGGGTAAAATATAGCGATTAGCATCGGTTAAAAGGCCAAGCTGTTCTGTTACATCTAAAAAACCGAGCTCTGGATAGGTCTTATTGATAACAAGCCCCATTGAGCCATTTTTATCATGTTGACACATAAAGACTAGGGATTTTGCAAAGCGGGTATCTTCCATATTGGGCATTGCAATAAGGAGCTGCCCTTTAAGCGAGCTTGGAGATGGGGAAGGGGGCATGTCAGCCTGTGGTTCTTTGTTGGTCATAGCCTATCTTACCAAGTCTGTCATATTTTACGAGTGTTTAATTGTTGTTCTGACTATTTATTTTCGTTCCTGAAAAACGGTTCGATAAACCTTCACCCGACTGTCGTTAAACCAGAGGCATTTCCATCCTCTTAAAGCCTTTATTGTGAAGGCTTCATAGACCTTGCAGCCTTTCATAAGATGGTCAAGTTGCTCTTCTTCAGTGGTATTGACAAAGATGAGATAGATTTTTCTTGGCTGCTCTTTATAGGATTGGGTGATCTTTGCGATCATCTCCTGATAGAGTTCCATTGAGAAAGGGGCATGAAACAGGAAGACGGCCTTATCTTTGCTCAGGGTCATTGTTGTGGCTTCTTGCCAATGACAGGAAACATTTCTGCACTGCATCAAAGAGCGCGGGAAATGGGCAATATTTGACAGACACGCTTCATGGAGTTCCTTGGCATACTCTGCACCGCTGACCGTTTTAAAAGGATAACATGACGCAATTAACAAGGCGCGACCAGCCCCCGACCCAAAATCAGTAAAGCTATAATGGTCAAGCTTTTCAGGGAGGTGGTTGAGAATTGTTCTCAGTAACCGGACAGGGATTGGCCTATAGCCAAGCCCGAATGCTTTTTTGGACGAAGAAATAGTGAGTTGATCGGCGTTTTTTGGGGCAAAAGAAGATTTGAAAAGCATGGTTTCAAATTTTTTATCCAGCAGAACCTTTTGCAAGGAACGTTGGCAAGCATGTTTAATGTGTTTGTAACGAAAGGAACCTATAAATTTTATGATCGCATGGCCAAGGTCTCTCATATTTTCGCCGCGAAGATATATCTTTCGATAATTTACCGAAACCCTCTTAAAGCTAGATCCAAGCTTTGAAGTGATGGTTTTAGAAGTGTTTGCTGCTTGTTTTGCCAGAGTGCTATGAGGAGAAGCACTTTTTTTTGTGCGCTTTTTATCAGTGTGATCATCATGGCCATTGTGCTGAGTGTCTTTTGGAAAAAGACCATTAATGGAGCCTTTAACATCTTGCACTTGAATTTTGCGTGTATGGAGGTGCTGATTCATATTGCAGATACCGCTAATTCTAAAAAAAAATAATTTTTGCTAAAGTCTAAAGTCATAAAATGAAAAATACAACCATGAAAAACAATATGTTGCAAGGAGAAAGTGGTGCTCTATAGCAGGTAGGAAAATTGATTTATAATAAAAAACAGAGACTATCATAGTAATAATGAGGATATTGTAACAATTTATACGAGTGAAAATCAAGGTTTCTTGTCTTATATGGTTTACGAATTGTTGGGAATTGTCCGTATTCTTACAAGTTGATAGTAATTTCTTAGGAATTATCATGCTTTAATAGCTGTTAAAGAATCACCTTGGCTCAACAACTGTAATGCGTCGTTTATCTTCATTTATTAACTCCAGAAAGCGCATACAATTCTTATGGAAGCTATTTTGCAAAATAAGATCAGGCAAAAGCTCAATGGTATATTGCCATCCTTGAGCCGGTTTGCGATGGTTCTGACAGGTGATGAAGATGCCGGCGACAGTCTTCTGGCTGTTTTTTGCGCGCGTGTGATGTTTACTGATATTCTCACTGTTGACAGTCCTGATTTCACCACGCTGTCTTTTGAGGAGCTGTATAAGTGCTGGCTGGAGCAAATTGAAGCTGGCGTTATCTCAACCCATATTGATGAGCAAGATAGTTATGTCTATCGCCCTGGTGAGTTTCCAAGTGATCAGGATACGTTAATTCTTGAAACAGGTGCTTTCCTGGTTGGTCTTATGCCACAAGATAGAGCCGCTCTTCTTCTTGTTTATGGGGAAGGGTTTACGTATGGCCAGGCTGCTGACATCCTTAACGTTAGTGAAGCAGAGTTAACATTTGCTATTTCTCAGGCTTGTTCCAAGCTTGCAGGATCAGATAGCTATGTCGGGCATGTGAAGTCAGTGCAAAAAGTGCAAGAGATGCCTGAAGCCGCCCTGCCTAGTCCAGGTCTCGTTACGCCAGAACCAGAAACAGACGATCAGCCAGCGCCTTCTGAAAAACCGTTTAAACCTGTGCCAATTGAGATGGATGACCAAGGTACATTTATTTCTAATATGAAGGTGGGGTGATTAGATTATGACCCAACTGGGCGACGAACTTTTAATTGCATATTCAGATGGTCAGCTCTCAACGCGTCAGCGCGAAGAGATCGGGTGTGTTTTGGAACATGACCCTGTGACAGACCTGCGTCTTAAGAAATTACAGAATACGCGTCAGCGTTTGGCGATTTTATTTGAGGATATTCTTCAGGATCATAAAAATTTGAGGGTAGAACATATTATTAGTCTACCCGAACCGAAATCAGCGGATCGGTTTCCTGCAAAAAGGCAGGAAAAGGTACAGCGTCAACCAGAATTGAAGACAAACAAAACTGAAGCAGTGTTGGCAACACCAGAGAAAGACCTATCTTTGCCGATCACTGATGCCGGTCCTGTTCGTTCCGCAGCACGGCTGAAACGCCGCGTGACTGAAGAGGGGGTGATTGAAGAGGAGCTAGCACCACCACAACAACAATCCAAGCCAGTAAAGGAACAGGGCAAGACTTCTAAGATTTTGGTTCAAGTGTTCTCATCGTTTTTTCTTTTGATTGCTGGGCTTGTCTCAGGCTACTATGTTCAGGATTATCTTGGTCATAAGACGTCCAATGAAGCTGTGCCTAACCTTTATGCTCCAGTGCTTAATGGGGGCTGGACAACAGCTGTCATCAATCATCATTCTTTGCTACGCAGGGATGTTATTGAAGCGGCGCGGGTGAATCAAAAGAATGTTTCCCTTATCAAAAATCAGTTAAACAGTGCCTTGGGTATGCGTGTAACGATCCCTGATTTATCAAGTCATGGTCTGACCTTTGCACGGGCGCAAATCTTAACTCATAATAACAGAAAAATTGCGCAAATCACCTATTTGCCTGAGCAAGGAGAGCCGGTTTCACTCTATCTTAGAAAAAGCAGAAAAGCTGCGGCCTTAAATACGGGGGCTTTAGGGAGTGTGAATATGGTACATTGGGCTCAAGATAATAATGGTTATGTCTTGGTTGGACAGCTGCCGCACTGGAAACTGATTGTTATGTCTGTTGATGTTAAACGCCAATTTTCTCAACGATTGACACAGCGTTAAGTTTTTCTGTTTCAATAGGGCGCTTTTTCACTTAATGTCTGTGGGAGACTATGTGGAAAAGGAACACAACTTATGGTGAAGCTGTTGGGAGCATTGATTGCTCTGCTTGTTATTGGTATGGCAGGCTATATTTTTTATTTTCAACGTAATAATCCAAAGAAAATTTTGGAATATGGCCGCACAGATGTGAAAAGCCATTATTCTCCCCATAAAAATGTCACCGTGCGGACCCGGCATATTAAGCAAGCGCATTTGGATTATTGGGAAGTTGAGATCGCTAAAGACGTCTGGATTGATTGTGGCGGGAGTTGTGCGGAGGCTTACCGGACATCCAAATCAGATTTTTGGGAACATCAGCAACTTGAGCGATAAAAGATGCCTTATCAGCTTTCTTGAGCGCTTTCATACTTTTGAGCTGGTCAGGATTATCGTTCTGCTACCTTTTAATCGTGTTGGGTTTAGGGATAGCAATAATGAATGACAACACGATTAAAAGTGATGCGAGTGCATTATTTTTACGTTATAAGAGAACTCTTACCTGATAGTAGGCATCACTTTGTTGAAGCGTAATTTGACGATCATCTGGTTGCTTAATATCTGGACAACCCCTTTTGGTAGCCTTCTCAATGAGCCACAAGCCCACTATTGAAGATGATGTAAAAAAACTGATTCAGTCATCTCTTTATTTTTATCGCTCAAATCTCAGCGAGATCGTGCGCATATTTTGGCTGCCCTTTTTGGTTCTTGCCATCTTAAAAGGGCTGTCTTTTCCCTCCATGAAACCAGGGGAGATTACGGTCAATGCGCCTGTCCTGGTGCTCCAGCTTGCCCTGACTTCTCTCGTTAATATTGTTGTGATCCTGTTTGTTTTTGCCAAAACCCAAGAGAAATCTGTCAATATGGCCGTGTTATACCAGACCGCTTTTAGGTTTTGGCCAAGTGTTTTTATTATCTATATGGCGATTGGAATAGTGTTTGCTGTGGGGTTTTGGCTTCTTATTGTCCCTGGCATTTGGATTTTGACCCGGCTGATTTTATCAGATATTATCTATGTTATTGAGAAACCAGGCATTGTTCCAGCCCTTAAACAAAGCATGACACAGACAAATAACAATTTTTGGCTGATATTTTTGAGTGTGCTTGCGGTGTCATTCGTTGTGATTATTGCCAGGCTTGCTGTTTTTACAATTGGTATTCAGCTGTCTCTCATTACTGCTGAAGATGTGATTGGCACCAATATCCCCTTTACAATTATCATAGATGTTCTCACATCCTTTGCTTTTTTAATGATTCATATTATGTTATTTCGGGTTTATTTGCTGAGTTCTGATAAAATAGAAGGTGCGTAATTTAGCGTCTGTCTGACCTTAAAGCATACTAAATCTCATAAGGTGAGACTCTTTATACCGCGCCGCTATGATGTACCAGCTTAAGGATTGCCATCGTGTTGAAAGCAAAATCCCTTATGAGAAGGGATGTCAGGTTCATAGAGGGCTGTTATTGTGAAACGTGTTCTATATTTGTTGCTCTCTTTACTGTTCTTACCCTTGTTAGGGCTTTTTCTCTCCGTGATGATTCATGAAGATATGTGGAACCTTCCGCCAGATCCCGAACAATATCATTTGTGTACAATGATCCACTCAAAAGAACAGTTACACTCATTGATACCAACCTTTTCGTTTTATTATCATGGCAAGATTGATGGTTCATTCCCTGAAGCTTGCAGACAAGTGCTGCAAGCAAGGCAGCTCAAGAATTATAGCCTGATTTCAGCGGCGATAGCTGTTTTGTTTCCAATGCTTTATTGGCTGGTCGCCATGTTTGCCAAAACCAATAAGAATCGCATGATTTTTATTTTTCCAAAATTAATCAAGACATCCTTGTTGGCTCTGATTGTTTTGACCCTTGGAAATGGTTTGATCGTTGCTTTAGGTGCTGATCTGGTTCAAATTTTTTATTTTAATGCCAGTTATTTGTGGTTGACCATTCTTTTGGTTGTTGGCGCAGTCACGGTTGCGGTGAATTTGTCTCTTGTCTTGTGGCAGCTTAGTCATCTCGAAAACCAGCTGGTTGTTGGGAAATATTTGCCAGAGTCAGAATATTCCTCTGTTTATCACATGGTTAAGGGGGTTGCAGATTCTCTCGGCAGTCAAAGGCCTGATCATATTGTGGTCGGGTTTGATGCCAATTTCTTTATTACCAGCCAAGGCGTTGATGTCTTGTTTGGTGAGGAGGTTTTGGAAGGTGCCACACTTTATATCTCATTGCCCCTGTGCCGCCTGTTGTCCAAGCCAGAAATTGTTACAATTATTGGGCATGAACTTGGTCATTTTCGCGGTGGTGATACAGATTATACCTTGAAGTTTATTCCAGTCTATCGCGGTTTGGAACAGTCTTTGGCTGAGCTCTATCAATTTGATGGTTTTTTGCCGCTTTGGTCAATCCTTCCAGCCAACATGCTCTTTTTTATGCATGATATTTTTCTTGAGGCTGAAGGACGGATGAGTCGGGAAAGAGAATTTGAGGCGGATAAAGCCGCCATGGAGGTTGGCTCTCCTGAAGCACTAGCCAGTTCATTGCTGAAGCTTGGGCTTTATACCTTTTTGTGGGAAGATACCATTGAGAAAAATTGTTTGCGTCTAGAGCGCGGCCTTTATACGAAAAACTTGTCTTTGACCTTTGCCAATGTCGTTCGTTATGATGTTGCGCATGATAAAGCCTTGCTGACAATAGATGAAATGTTGGAGAATGAACTCAGCCATCCTACAGATACGCACCCCTCTACCGCAGAGCGTATTCAGGCTGTCAGCAATGGCACAATACCTGTTCTTGAAATAGGAGACCTCACTTTACCAAAGGAGCCAGCCAGCCTGATCTTTGATGATTATTTAGCGCTTGAAGAAGTACTCACGCGGTTAGAACATTCTCTTGCTGTAGAACATAGAGGGATTGAGAATACCGAAATTCAGGAAAATGACACAGCTTTCCAGACAAAAATGCTTGAAGCTGTTTATTATGTGATTGCCCACCTGATAACAATAGATGAGGAGATTCATGATAATGAAATTGGTGTTGCAGAGCATATTGTTATGCATCTGATCCCAAGCTTTGATCCTGTTGACTTTCGTGAGGTTTGTTATAGTCAAACCGATCAGGAGAAGGTTTTGCAACACGCCCAATTCCTCGCAGAAGTCTTGTCAGAGGATGGACGCACTGAATTTATTGAAATGCTGTTTTCAATAGCGGGTGCTGATGCAAAATATCTTGAAGTTGAGCACAGTTTTATCGTCTTAATTCAGCAGATTTTTGTCTCTGATTCCATTACATAAATTTGGGAAGAAAGAGAGCGGCAGCAATTGTTAGGCCTACAATAGTGGCCAACATAACAACCTTGATGATTAAAGACATAATATTCATCCCCACCTTCACCTCAATTGATTTTTCAGGCAAGGTAATGGAGGACAGTTGATTGTCCTGATTAAGCGTCCGTGATGATACCACAAGAGACAGTTTGGTCGCTCCGCGCTGTAGCGGGGTCACTTCCCACCGCCACTGGCCATAGTCAGCACTATTTTGAGCCTGTTCCATATTATGGTCAATCCAGTGGGTTTCTGGCAATAAACTTTTAATATGAAAGTTTTGCCCTGGAGCATGGAGCTGCGTGGTCAGGGCTTCCATAACCACTTTGTCATAACTATTATTATTGCTAATACGGGCTTGAGGATTACGGGCTATGCGTACATCAATGGTTTGTGGTTTGCCAATTTCCATAGTGAGTAATTGGGGAACAACTAAAATACCTTTTTCAATCACGGATCCTGTTGCTGAAACAGTACTGTTGATCATTTGAGCTGGTGTTGAAGCAGGCGGTGCTGTAGCTCCCGTCATAGCAGGTGGTGTTTGGGTGACAGGCCGTGAGATTGGGGGCAGGGTATTCGCTGGGGGTGTTTGTTGCATGGGTGCAGACGGCTCTACTGGTGCGACCTCAACATTTTGAGGGGCAACATTGGGCTGCATTGTTGTGGGGTCTTCTGTGGAACCGCTATTGCGCCTTAAAATATTTGAAAATGAGATGACCTTGCTTCGACTGTTTGAGGGGGCTGAAACAGGCTCCTCTTGAGCCGAAAACATCTGTGTCGCTTGCAAAGATGCGCTTTGCGGGGTTGGAGATGGGTTGACTTGGCCTGCATTTTGAGGGGATGAAAATAGGTTATCAGCAGGGGTAGGTGTTAGTGTAGGCGCAGGCTCATCAGCTGGCGGCGGGGAAGGAACAGCGGCAACAACTGGCGCAGCTATTGGCTTGGCGGGTTTGGGCGGAGGCGGTAGGTAGGCATTATCGTCAATGGTATAAGTTGGTACTGGATCAATAGAGATATTTGACCCTGTCTGCATCTGAATAAATTGTGTTACACTATCATAAGAGAGGTCATATTCCTCAAGAACCTTGGAAAAATTACCCTCTTCACGTAGCAAAGTTGCAAACATAAAGGTGCTGTCCAGCGTCTCCAGTTTATTCTTTTGCGCTGCTTTTTGTGCATGTGCCAATACGCTATTCAGGCCATTTGAAACAGGAACGCTTTCAATATTAGCAGGCGAATTTGGTGTGATTTTGGGAAACAGCTTGAGAACAGAGGTTTTGGCTTCCTTGATATCAACGCCATAAGCATTTAACAGAAAGGAAATATCTGCATCTTCCAAAAGAACGAGTAGCAAATGAGCAGGCACAACTTGACTATGTCCTAGAGAAGGGGCAAGGCGTGCAGCCAGAATCATAGATCGTGTAAGTTGACTGGTCTGATTCATATTTATAGCCGATGACATATCGTCCTTTAAAAGAGCATTGGTCATAGACACACTTTCTTCGTAAAATTCCCCTGATGGCAGTCTGCTTTGTTGATGCCAACGGCTTCAGCATAATTGCAGAGTGCAGCCTGTCAAACTTTTTGGTGATGAACGTCAACAAAGCTGTAATAACTATGCTTAAGACCCTGAACTCCAATTTCAGTTTATCTGTGCCTGACACAAGCTGTTTTCTTGTTTTATAGTGTCAGATTTTAACAGGAGTTGCATCACAATAAAATTCCCCATTGTCGCAGAGTGACAAAGAGTCCCGACATTTTTGGGGCAAGATAATAATATTTTTATTTTACCCAGATATATAGTAAGGATTTCTTTAAAATACTCCTGCCAGCGTTATAGGAGTCTCTCTACTTCCCTTCTTTAATTCGCAAGGTCTCTTGTTATGACAGATGATAATCCTCAAGCTGATGCTCATTTTCAGGCACGTTCTATATCTGAAGCATTGCCCTTTATGCAACAATATGCCGGTCAGACCATTGTTATTAAATATGGTGGTCACGCGATGGGGGATGACGTTTTATCACAAAGCTTTGCCCGTGATATTGTGATGATGAAACAGAGCGGCGTCAATCCGGTTGTGGTGCATGGCGGCGGCCCGCAGATTGGGGCAATGCTAGAACGGCTCAATATTGCGAGTGAATTTCAGGGCGGCATGAGAGTCACTGACCAGGAAACGGTTGAAGTCGTGGAAATGGTTTTGGCGGGGTCGATTAATAAAAAGGTTGTTGGTTCGCTGAACCTGGAGGGCGGACAGGCTGTTGGTATATCTGGCAAGGATGCCAATCTGATGGTTGTTAAAAAGATGGAACGCACGGTCAAAGACCCGGATTCCAACATAGAGCAGGCTATTGACCTTGGTTTTGTTGGTGAACCCTATAAAGTAAATGAGCATATTATTGATGTGATGCTCAGTAGTGACCTTATTCCCGTTGTTGCGCCTATTGGTGTGAGCGAGGAGGGGTTCACTTATAATGTCAATGCAGATACCTTTGCTGCTGCCCTTGCAGTGGCTCTAAAAGCCAAGCGATTACTGTTGCTTACGGATGTGGCTGGTGTGTTGGATAAAGAGGGTGTTTTACAAGAAGTTCTTACTAATGAACAAGCCAGGGCTTTTATTGCTGATGGTACAATAAGCGGCGGCATGATCCCAAAAATTCAAAGCTGTATGGATGTGCTGGATGGCGGCGTTGAAGGTGTGGTTATCATTAATGGCCGTGTTCCTCACGCAGTTTTGCTGGAAATATTCACAGAACATGGTGCAGGCACCTTGCTGACAGGTTAGGCAAGAAGTGACCATCAAAACCCGCCAACATAGGGCGGGAGCGATGAAGGTGAGCCACTTATGGCTGGGGGCTTATTTCCAGTCATAATAGAGGTCGGTGAGACCTTTAGGCGTGTAACGGCCATCTAGAACGGCTTTGATACGGCTTACACGCTGCGCATTTTTCTTGGGTTTGCGGATTACATGATAGCCATTAGGCGCAATCAGCATCGCTACAAGAGAAAGATATTCATCTTTACTAAGCGCGCTAAAGTCCTTGCCAAAATAAACTTGAGCGGCTTGTGAAAAGCCTTTTACTGCTTCGCCTTTTTGGTGTCCAAGATAACACTGATTAACAAATACTGTGAGTTGGTCTTTTTTGGGAACCAACGGCGTTACCGCAAAAGCGGCAATAAGGGATTGTTTGAGTTTAGAAAAGCCAGCCTGAAACTTGTCGAAATACAAAAATTTCACAATGGCTTGCGGGATGGTCGTCAAACCCTGTCCGGGTGTTTTATAGTCAACGCCGTGATGACTATAAAAAGCCGGGTCTTCAATTTTCAGTAATATATCAAGCCGTTCGCTACCAAAGGAAGACAGGGACAACGGCGTATTTTCCGCCTTAAGTGCCAGCGCAAAAATAGCGGGTGTGTCTTCTTTGGCCTGAAGAATAATATAACCGCTATAGAGCACAGTCAGGGCAAAAATACCCAGCAAGGTGTAGATGGTATATTTAAAAATCTTGAAGGGTTTGGACATTTAAGACTGTTTCCTGTTATTCCAAAAGGTTATCAAAACGCCAGCGGCAAAGAGTGCAAGGCTTGACATTAATGGGGGATCATAGGCTATAAAGTGCATATCTGGAAGATTTAAGCCATTCCCAAGCGTAACTGTAATATATACTCTGTAAAAAAGCAAAGCGCCAATAAGCAGTAAAAAACTTGCTAAACTATGAACAATAACAGACATTTTCAGCCGCATTTTTATACGGAGTATCTCTGTTATTAATGCAAAGAGAGCAGGGATGAGCCAAAGCGGTTTTGCATAGAGGAAATGATGGCTTTTATAACTGCCTTGTCCACTTAAAAAAGCATATGCTATCAATAAAGAGGAGAGCAAGAGCAGAAAAATTGCAAGTGCTGTGTAAAGGAGTGTTACTGTAGGAAAGCTTTGTGCCTGATAGTGTTTGAGCAATTGATAATACAAATATCCACTGACAAAAATAACGACAATAATAGCGGCAAGCACAATTAAACTGCCTGCCCATAGCGGCGCTGCTATATTTGCTCCAGCAAAGGCTTGAGGGATATAATAATAGAGGTTGATAGCAAGCGCAAACAGGCCAGAGAGCCAAAAGACTGAGATGAAGAAAGGCAAAATGGTGTTTTTAAACCAAAAGAACAAAAATGCCGGTATGACGCCAAAAAAGACAATAAGGCCGAGCGCCTCAGATCCTAAAAGTGCCACTATCATTTCTCCTGGTTGCCGAGAGCCTGACCAACTATTCGGTCAGATTTTTACATCATCACATCATTGTTATCACCCATAATATGGAAATCACGGCAATAGCGAATAATATGCCAAACGCCTGTGATCAGTTGTTGGTGTGATAACACAAGGGTGTCGTCTGTCTGGCTGTCTGGTGGTATAAGCTTGCCCGATGGCAATTTTATGGGCGGGACATGAATAAACAGGCTTTGCACTTTGCGCTGGCGCTCGGTTTGAGAGAAATGGCAAGACAGATAATAAATCATATTACACAGATAGTGCCCGGCATCATCAGAGGTCTGTGCTGGAAACTCTCCTTCATGAAGATAATTCATAATGTGTTCGGTGGGGTAGGGACTTATCAGGCGCGGCGGCTCTCCTGTAAGCACTTTATGAAAAGGGGGCAGGTCGCCATAATGGTCAAGGGATTGCACCGTATTGTTGCTGGCATATTGTTCCAGACAAAAGCCCTGGGCTGACTGGGCAAAGCCAAAATGCAATAAAATATCAGGCTGCACAGCTTTATAAAGTGCAGCTAGTTTTTGCGGCGCTTGCTGCCATGCGGTTTCTAGCAAATGGGGGTGGAGTTCAATATTGTCAACAACGGTTATATCTGTGTGCTGTAGCTGTTCAATCAGAAAGGCAGTGGGATTTTCTTTCACACCTGGAAAAGCACCAAAACCAGTGATGAGAATGTTTAGGTCTGTCTTTGACATGCTTTTGTTTGTAACCTCACCATGTAAAAATCCCCGGCCATTAATTTATGACCGAGGATATAGATTTTTCTCGCAATGCCTTGGGTAATTAATCGTCCATAAATCCAAGGATTGAAAGAATGTTAATGAAGATCATCACAAAGCTACCATAGAGAAGGAAGGCGCCAAAAATGGCTTTACTGCCTTCAATATGAGCGTTGTCAGCTTCATGATACATTTCTTTAATTTCCTGAGTTTCCCAAGCGGTCATTGCGGAGAAGATCAGAACCGCAGCACAAGAAACAATCAGACCCATCATTGGGCTGTGGAAAATCAGCGCATTTGCAAGAATTGCAAGTAACAAGCCGATAGAGGCCATAACAAGAAAAGTACCCATTGGTGCAAGGTCTTTTTTGGTGACATAGCCAAACAAGCTCATAGCAGCAAATGTTGCTGAAGAAATTGCAAAGGCTTGAAAGACAAGATCACCCTTGCCTGTGTGGAAGAAAGAAAACAGCATTGGAGAGATCATGGCACCAATGAGGGCTGCATATCCCCAATAAGCGGCATGAGCAAGAAGCTTACTGCCTGAAAAAATAAGTTTAGGAGAGAACCATCCCAGTGCCAAGACGGCAATAAAGAGAACCCATCTCATTGGGCCAGTCGCAATGGTGCGCATCAGCTCAATATTATTCATCATAACCAGGACAATAACGGCGGTAAAAGCAACGCCAAGTGCCATAAGGTTATAGACACGCAACATATATGTGCGTAATCCTTGGTTTACAGCTTGGCTGGAGACTTGTCCGTCTGCCCAGCTGTTAGGTTGTTTTTCATAGTCTGCCATTTTATAAAGTTATCCCTTTAAGTTTGAATAGCTTGAAATTTTGGCAGAAAATGCCCGCAATTCTCCTCTATTTTCCCCAAAAGCAAGATCTTCGGTATGAAAGTGAAGGGAGGAATTGCTGGCATCTGCCGTTACACTGATAAATATATGGTAAGTTTGGGATAAAATGCAAGTTTATTTCAAAGAAAGATTAAAATGAAAGCATAACAAGTCTTCAAGTCATCAGTTGGTTTAGGGCTGGCTTTAATAAAGAGCCTCTGATAGAGGTTTCTCCTTCACCCCAGTCAGCACATAGCTTTATTTTGGTTCAAGAGCCTGTATCTACCCCAGCTATAATACCATAATGACAGACCAAAGTCTCAGACAAAAACGAACAGAGATTACGTGAAAACATCTTGCACCTCATCAGGGCAGGGCGGTTCTCTGCTGTCCTGCTTATTTTTTCTTCTGACTTCAGAAAAATTTATCGTAAGAAAATATCGTCCTAACCTGATCATCTTCAAATGGGAACGAACGTGGTAAGATTATTTGTGTTATTTTGATATTTGCTTAAAATAATATTGTTTTTTTTATACTAATAATTTTTATACTTTTAATGGGTCAAGATGCATTTATGTAAAACTTATGTATGCGCGTAGCGCGTGGATCTTTGTAAAACCTTGATCAATTCAGGACGCACAAAAAAGCTATATTTTGACAAAACTTTTGTTATTTTCTAAAGTTTGCGCATCATTATTCTTAAAAATGATAGTACTCTTCTCAGATCTTTAAATTATACCCTTTGAAGTTGGGAAGCTGTGTTTTGTGGTGACTTTTAATGCCATAAAAAAATACTGGTATAATGAAATAGAAAAAATATATTTAAAATCAGAGGTTTAGTAAGATCTAACAAGGCATTGGGGCGTGACTACTTTTTAAAAAATCATTTTTACCCCATTTGGGGTATTGCGCTGTGTTATGAGACTATGTTAACAAACAGTTAA